>WAAD01018559.1:25628-53183 GCA_013389945.1 Fregata magnificens | reverse complement strand
GGTCGCTGCCGGGCTGGCCAGGCCCGGCGGCGCCTTGCTCAGGTGGTGCCAGTGCCTGGACTTCAGCCTCAGTTGTGGCACCGGCTGCAGCCCGCGGCCTGGTCGGCAGATCCTACCTGTGCCCGAAGAGCTAGCCTGCCTCGCGTTGTCAGGGGCGGGCTGCGTGCGTGGATGCAGCCGAAAAAGAAGTGCAGGCAAGATCTCGGCTAGTGACAAGGATCTGCACTGCTCTCCCTGGGAGCATGCCTGATCTGAAGAGGTGTTCTGTAAACCTGAATTAAGGAGTTGTTGCAATAGTTAATTACTGACTGTAGGCCCCGAGTCCTTCCTGAAGACTGAGGAGCGTCTGGAAATTCACAAAGTTTCTTCTAAACTGCCTTGGCTAAATGCCTGGGTTAAGTGTATTTAAAGAAGGGTTGCTGTAGGAGAAAGACCTTGCTGACTTTTTGGCAGTTCTGGAGAGTATAAAATCAAAGGGGAAGAGTGACAGAAGGAGTTGAACTCTAGGGAATGTGTGTTCTCTAGGGGAACCTCTTGGCATGTTGACTCTGGTGCGCAGAAGAGGGATGCTACTGCAGTGCTGCCTCTGTACATAGAGAAACTGGGGACATCGGTGTTTGAGGAGGGGAAAAGTATCAGGGCCATGAGCAGATAAACACGTAGGATGCTGTCAGAGTTGTTTGAGAAGCTGCTGTTTCCACATATCGGTGGAGATGTAGCTCAACGGAGGTATGTCTCACATACCTTTGTGTTCCCCTTGTGACAGCAGCACCATATAGGTCTAAAGCCAGCTTTGGAAAACATATTGCTATGACTGACGTAATCTGATTTGCCTTATTTAAGTAGGAACGAAACCACAAAACAAGCGATGGTGGGTGGGTGTCTGTGTACATTTTGGCTTAAATGAATCAGACTGTTTCTCAGACTGTGTAAGTGCTAAAGGTAAAACTGAAGTCTCCTGAGTAGTAATCCTGTGCCTAGGCCATGGGAGTGTGATACACTCCTTATTTAGATAGTCACAATTGAAAATTGGGCTCAAAATACTTGCATAAATAAACTGAGTTCAGACAGAATGTGGTCATGTGAAATTAGTTTTCCATGAGGACTAGAGAGGCCTAATATAAGCCAAGATAATATCTTTCTTTGGGATAGGGGTGCCTCAGACTAGTTAATTTTTCCAGTTTATGTGCTCATAGTAAATACAGTCTCAGTAAACTACAACCTCATTTTACTACTTTTTTTTTTTTTTTAATTTTGCTCTTTAAAAAATTTGGAAGAGCTTGGTGCAGTAGCTAGAACATAGCTTAGAAAGTGTATTCTCTTCCCAGACTAAAAATGTTTAATAGATTGAATTTTGGAAATACAGCACAAATTAGTTTAATTTAAAAAAAAAAAAAAAAAAAAATTTGAACCGGGGAGCAGTCTCTCCATGTTCTTGTAACCTGGGGCCCTTGCAATGCAAACCTCACACCTCTGAATAACTTCATCTAGATTAATAGCCTCTGTATACAGCAGGGCCCCTCATTCTGGATAAAGCCATTCATGGACCTTGGTATCTGTGACACTGCAACCTCAGGCACGAGGGCTTGATATCTCACTGTAGTATCCTAACAGCTGCATACAAGAATGGGGCTGTCCTGGGAGGAGGAACTTGCCAAGTCATAGCTCTTGCATAATCAGAGCTAAGAACGGAGAAACTGTGGCTTTTAGAAAGTGAGGCACTGTGTTAGAGCAGTTCAGTGGCTTGTGGGGTTGTTTTTTGTTAAGGAACAAAGTGCAAGTAGAAGGGCAGAGTTCAGGTTTATTTTTTGAGGCTTTGTGAACAAATATCTTGGGAAACCTCTGTTCCATACAGAAAACAAATCTGTCCAGTATTTATTTTAACAGCAGAAATAAAGCTTGCCAGGTGAAAGTACTCTTGATGTGGCCCTTGGATTTCCGTACCTGTTTCCTTCCTTCCTTCCCGGGGAAGGAAACTAATAAAGAAGCTGACAATGTATTAATCTTAATAGTGCCAGCAATATGAGCTGTCATTAAAACAATGTCCATTGACCCCCATTTTTCAGAAAAAGGGTGAGAAACAGGCAACTGGACTAGAACTCGTGAAATCTAAAAGTGAACAGTGCTCATCTATTTCTGTGGAGTTTGGGGGAAGAGTGTGGTCGTGCTTTCAGATTCCTTTGTACAACCATAATTAAAGCTCACGCCCTTAGAACACACGCCCTTAAATCTCAGATGTTAACGTTTACTTTTATCCTTGGATAGATCTCCCTAGTAGCTGGGGCTCTAAGAAAAATACCAGTTAGCATGAAACTAGGGATAAACTGTGGTTATTTTCAAGTTTTTTAGGAGAGATCCTGTATGCTACATTAGTACCTCTCTTCTAGCTGTGTTGTAAAAGTGCAGGATACATGTATTGGTGATGTGTATTGGCAGCTTTTAACTTAGGTTGGGTTTTTTATGTCTGTTGCAGCTCAAGATGTCTAAAAAAATCCATGGAGGCTCCGTTGTGGAGATGCAAGGAGATGAAATGACGCGGGTCATCTGGGAACTGATTAAAGAAAAGCTGATTTTTCCTTATGTAGATCTGGATTTGCACAGGTAATGGCTCTTTGTGACACACAGCCACTTTGTACTGCAATTTGCATGTGTCATTAGGCATTGATCATGTTTCACTTAGCACTGAGAGCCTTATAGCTCCTCCTGCACTAGTGCAAGAGGCTAGCTAGCCCTTTTTATACTGGTAAAGTTCCCAGCGGACTCCCCTGGTTAACATACCCAAGGGCCAACCTCATTAAGTACTCTGGAAAACATAGGCTCATGGTGAAGGTATTTTGTCAAAGTCTGTTTGCAGCCCCTCTGAGGTTCCTCACAGCAGTAAGCAGTGAATGCTTAATTGTGTTAGCTTTTTTTCTGTACTGTGCTTCTAAGAAGGTCTCTCACAGACATGCTCTGTGTTTTTTATCTCTGATGTCTTGGCTTTCCAGCACCTGGGCAGTCTGCATGGCTTCCTGCAGCCTAAACAATTAGAAACATGGGGTGTTTCAGCCACTCCCTGACTTGAAGCCTAGCATCTGTGGACTCTGAGCAGGTTTAGCGCTTTTTGCCATCTCTGTTTGAAGATGTGCCCAGAGGGCAAAAGGGTGGTTGTAGGGCACAGACTCTGATGTCTGTAAACTTCAGCTCTGCTGCTGGCAGTGTGAGCTAACTGTTGCAATTATTCCCCGAGCCTAGGCTGTGCTCCTACACTCTGTTCTGGGAAAAAACAAATACTAGCAGCTGGTATGGCAAAAGGGACATGCTATCTACAGCGTCTGGTCAAGCAGAACAAATAATCTCTTCCCTTTCTAGCCACTGAGCTGTAATTATTAGAGAAGGATCCAGTTGCATTGCTCCTAGCTGTATGAACAGAGCCCTTCAATGGTATCTGCCATTATTAAACCCACTAGTCTGACCTCTTCCCCTGCTCCTCGAGTCATTTGTATGCCACCTACATCAGGCTTTCTGCTTGCTGGTGTTGAGAACCAAGCAAACAGGAACCCAGCAGCATAACGCATGCACACAGTCTGGAGAACGTCCCTTTTCAAAGAGGGGTGGGAGGAGGGAAAGCGGACCCCTGGCTGAGGCAGCACAATGGCTAGATTCATGTACAGCTGGCTATGCTTCAGGGCTGTCCCACGCTGGGCACCCGTTGTTCTCCAAAAGCTATTAAAACAGGGAGTGTGGGAAACGTGCTTCCTCTGACTGTTTGAGGGGAATACTGGCAGTTTTGCTGCCAGAGCAGGATTGTGGGTCCATTGTCAAAGCAGTTTTTGATTTGAAGCCTAGTGTAGCTTCATAGGCTCAGTGTATGAAGGAAGCGAGAACCCTCAGCACAAGAGGTTTGAAATAAAGGCCCATATTCATCTGGGGATTGTGCTACTCCATACCATTAGAATCCCAAACTGAAAGCTTTCATTGCCAGGAAGCTCAGAAGGGAAGGCAGAGGAGATACTGGCTATGTCCCACCCTGGAAGAGAGCCTCAGCCATAAACTGAAGCTGTCCTTTCTCCAACCTCCTACCAGCAGCAGAAGTATCAGTATATAAGCCTATGTTTTCCTCCACTCCAGCAGCATTTGCACTGGAAGAGGGATAACTTCAGTTATGGCAGAGTGCTGGAACTATACTTACAGGCACATATGGGGTCTGGTTTCTTTCCTGTTGGGCATGGACAAATGTCCTGGGCCGTTCTGACCATCTTTGTGGGTTTGTTACAGCTATGACTTGGGCATTGAGCATCGTGATGCTACAAATGATAAAGTAACTGTGGAAGCTGCTGAAGCCATAAAGAAATACAACGTTGGCATAAAGTGTGCAACCATCACTCCCGATGAGAAGAGAGTGGAGGAGTTCAAGTTGAAGCAGATGTGGAAGTCTCCCAATGGGACAATTAGAAACATCCTAGGTGGCACTGTCTTCAGGGAGGCTATTATCTGCAAGAACATTCCCCGGCTGGTGTCTGGATGGGTGAAACCCATCGTCATTGGCCGTCATGCTTATGGGGATCAAGTGAGTCACTTCAGTGCTTACCCCTCTTTTTATCTGAACAGGCTTAGTCCTGACTGGTATAGAGCTACAAAGACTTAGACATCCCTGTGCTGCTGCTTTGTCCCTTGCACTCCACCTGGGAGTGGGCACTTGCTAGCACTTTGTACAGCACCTGATGAAGTGTGGGAGAACCTGGTTCATGCCTCTCTTCCTTAGACAGTGTAGCTGTATAAACAGCATTCAGGGGTCTGTGCTTGGATTAGATAGGTCTGTACCTAAACACAGGGTATAACTCCTCTAAGTTATTTTTCTTCACCTCTGCAGAACCCTCCTCCCTACATAGTGATGTCTTTAGAAAATATCCTTTACACTGCCCATCTTCTTGCTTCTCAGAAGGACTTTTTGGTGGCAAATGTTGCTCACAACAAAAGTGGATCTGAGTGATTTTAGAAGTGGGCAGAGTTGCCTTCTGTGCGTGAGTGTGGTTTTGTTTTCTTTTTTTTTTTTTAAACTGTGATCTGCTTCTTAAACTTACTTGCACAGCGCTCCTGCAGAGTTGGTATTCATACTGGCTGCATCAGCCTGTGGTACCAAAGTAGGGAAACATCCTTTATGAGAGCTCTCCTGGCAGAGGTAGTACAAGGCCATGGAAGGCCCTGGTATGGCACTCAGTATAGTGGCCTTTGGGCAGCCCAGAGGACAAGAATCAACCATACTGTTCTCCATCAGTAATGATACACTGTCAACCAGCCAAACGTGACAAAAGAAAAGTCTTCCAGAAGAGCCAAGTGCTTAAATAGATGGGTAAACCCACAAACTGAGGGCAAGTCATAAGATTAGCGGGGGTAGGAAGGTAAAATAATAAATTTCCAAGAGGAAAATAATTGCAGAGCCCTGACACTAGAAAAGAATGGGGTTCAACGTCCTTAACAGTACTGAATAATTTGAGAATGTCAAAATAATAATAGGAAACAATGGATTAAGGGGGAAGATTGAAACCCTGCCAAAGTATGAGATTGAAGTGAAAGGAATAATATAAGAACATGTAAAGGACATATGAGCAAGATACTTCTGTAACTTCAGAACAGCTCAGGGAACAGATTTCCTCAATACGAGGGGAAACTACATGAAAAAGGATGACAAATTTCAAGGAAAGGTAACCTTAAATAGTACTGTTCAGGACAGTTGGGAAGATGAGACACCATTTAAACATGAAGTACATGTTGGCTCTTCTTTTGAGTCTGTGTAGCTCAGAAGAGCAAAATGTGTACCCATTTACAGAATTCAAAGAACTTTTACTACAGATTGGTCTTTCAAATGTCATATGATGGATAGAAATAATGGCTTTTGTTAATGTGTAGTATGATTGCCCCTTATTCATGAGATCAGTAGTTGTGATATGAATGGCTTTTTTTTTGAGGCAGGGAGAGGACCCTTTCTACTCACAGACCACACAACACTCTGGACACTTTGCATTTTAAAACTTCAGTGCATCTGCAAAAATACATACTCTGCCTATTGATGGGGCCCAAGAATCTGTAAATTTTTTTATTTCCCTTAAAGAGGAAGATCTCTTCTGAAACAGGCAGACTCTTGACCACTTGTCTTTCTAATCTCTAGTAAAATAATCCGATGACCACATGGCTGAATAAACAGAGCCTGTTCAATGGGTTTTTTGGTACAACTGTTTATGCTTTTCTGCACCCTGCCCTCCCAAATGCAGGTTGTCTTTTATGGTTCTGTCCTCCTGATAAAATCATAGCAATGTGGGTTTTTTTGGTTTTTTTTTTTTTTTAACAGTACAGAGCAACTGATTTTGTGGTACCTGGGCCTGGAAAAGTAGAGATGACCTACACTCCAGAAGATGGAGGCAAACCAGTCACATATCTGGTCCATAACTTTGAAAGTAGGTATTATCTCTAAGTTGTGATTAAAACTGGTATTTTTGGTTTAATTCAACCTCGAAGTATCAGTCAGATCTGTTTGACGAAAATATGACTGAGGTAGAGTGGGGGAGAAGGTCTGGGCCTTCTTCATTTATCTGGGAAGCACTGAAAGTTACTTGAAATCTTCCTGGGATCAAAGAGGCATATCAAACACAATCATACTACACTGGCCACCTGTCATGCTTCTTGTATGATGACTCTGGTAGGGGCACATATGTTTTTCACTCTGATCAGAGGGAAACTTGCTATCTAAACAGGGCTTCCCCTAAGGGTAGGTATATTTGACAACAATTTGGGTATAATTCTGTCTGGTTTTAATTTGTCTTACTGGGTTCTATATACCTTTGCAGTTTGTACCCTTCTTTATTAAGCAGTCTTTTTCAACAGCAATGAGAACTGACACTTACTCTGCAAGGTGGAAAGGAGATTTGACAAGGATGCTCCTGACTGTGTAGGCTCTAACTGTTTTAACAGGTGCAGTCCCAAAGGTATTGGTGTCAATATGTGCAATATTGCTGTGCTGGTTGTAGACGTTGCTAGGCTCAGGAGGAGGAGTCCTGATATTGCTGGGCTTTGTTGTGTGAAAACAATTACACACATGTTGCTAGAACCCAGGGTGTTTCTCTAGGGGCAGGATTCAGGAAAACATCACACAAGTCACCTCTCTTGCCTATCAGTGATCAAAGAGTTCAGGATTTGAAGCCTTATGGTGACCTGCGTATGTGAGTGTGCAATGTTTTGTTCCTACCTACAAAGACCTAATATATCAAAGTAAAAAACAGAGTCCTAGTCTGTATGCAGTTGCCTTGGCAAACAGGTACCAAGACTGCCATATGACTGTCTCTTGTAATACTTGATTTCTCTGGCATTCTTGCTCACAGGAGCCTAAAATTTCTGCTCTTGTTGCACAGCCTTTCTTCTGGTGTTCACCTGCTTCACTGCCAGTCCTAATCTGTTTTCATTTGATAGGTGAGTGGTGAGCCTGTATTGGAGACATCTGGCAGTTCCAGCTGCCGGTCTGATTCACCACTCTGCGTTGCATCAGCAAGCAGAAAGCAAGGAAGCGCAAAGATGGCAGATTACTGCTGTTGCTCTGGGGGAACTCCCCTCCCCACAGATAACTGTTGTGCCAGCATATCTCCACAACACATAAGGGAAGCTTGTCCTATTGTTATACTAATATGTTCAACCCTGACACTGAATCAAGAGATTTTAGTAGGCAGTAGGATTGTATGATTGCAACAAGGGTTTTTTTTTTACCTATATGCAAATAAGTATTTGAATAAAACTTAATAGCTGTCACCCAGCAACTATGAAATCATGGCTCCAGAGGACACAGCCTTTGTAGCTGATCAGACCCTGTTCTGTCCTTGACTCACTAAGGGAGGCGGGGGACAATGTGTATTTTTGCTGGTAACAATAGGAATTTCATTCCCTGCCAATATCAACTTTAAATGACCTTGCTATCTTGGCAAATAGAGAAATCTTCTCTGGCTTCCCCTCTTCATTCTGCATGCATGTCCATATAGTAACAACCACCTGGAGGTAGGGACAAATGGATATTAGGAAAGGGTATTTTCAAAAACAAAAAATTAAAAAAAATCTGGGGTGTTTCCAGAGCAAATATCCCTGATAAAGGCACTGTACAACAAGCTAGAGGAGTGTTGGTAGTGAGGTGCTTAAAACTAAGTACATGGTATCTACTTTTCACTAGCAACATAAAGGGCTGTGCTCTGAAGATGACAAAGCTTTTTCATGAAGCCGTAGACCCTGCTTTCACCCACAATCAGCCTCTCCCATGATCTGAATGCTGCTTTCCCCCAGGCGAGCTGGGCTGTAAGTTTAAGGCACTTCCATTCAGGCTGCTAACACATCTGCATTACACAATCTAAGTCATGTGAGTGTGATAGTTCCTCAGAGCCTTCTCAGGACTTTCCCTTGCATCCAGATGACTGGTATGTTCTTCCCACAACTTGCTGGAAGTGAGCCTGAGCAAGTGAAACAAAGCTGCAGGGTAGGCCAAACACATGTGCTGAAAAGATACAGGAATGCATGTGGTGACTTGTTTACCTGAGCTAGGGAAAGCAGCCTCTGACTGCTGGAGTTAGTTCTGCAGTGCAGGCAAAGCCTGAAGGTACAAGGCACTTAAGACAGGAGCAAACCCATTTCTAGCTTCACTGAGGCCCCTGCTTCAAACTGCTGCCTGCTGCTTTGATAGAAGAATACTCTGTATTATTTATCTGGCTAGTAGAAGTTCAAGCACACTCACTCCTGTCACAGTTTTGCTGCTTAGGCTGGATTAGGAAGAAACTTCTTAGCGGTATTAGATCACAATATTAAGATGTACCTAGCTGTAAAACAAAACCACCTTCCTATCCATGCGTCACAGGACTGCTGGAGCTTTGAGCTGATAGTGCAAAGTGGATGATCTTCTGAAAGAACCAGCCTTAAATTGAGAACTATATCAAGACACCTGGGGATAACACCAGCCTGCCTGCCAGAATATGCTATGGGGAGACTGTCAAATCCTTAACCAAAACTACAGCTACTTGATTCCTATCTGTTCTTCCTCCGCTAACAGGCTGTGGTGGTGTAGCCATGGGAATGTACAATCTTGACCAGTCTATCAAGGATTTTGCCCACAGTTCCTTCCAAATGGCACTGTCTAAAGGCTGGCCCCTCTACATGAGCACCAAGAACACCATCCTGAAGAGATACGATGGCCGCTTTAAAGACATCTTCCAAGAAATCTATGACAGGTAACTAGGATAGTTGTGTACTACCTACCACAGTGCATAAGTCTGCAGCAGGAACATCCTCTCCAGCCTTGTGAGCTGCTACAGTTAATTCAGCATTTTCAGACACTCAGCAGCACTTTTTTTTTTTTGGGGGGGGGGGGGGGGTGCGCCTTCCCTGTCGCAGTCTCCCTTGTCCTGCAGGACGCAGTACTCGATGTTTAAAGCTCTGCTAAATGTGGCTGTGGTGTTCATTTCTCCTAACAGAGAGTCACAGATTCTCTATGGGCTCCTCTGTGATTCTGAAGCAGACTTGCAGTGGCCTAGCAAAGCAAGTGAGGGAAAAAGAGTAAAGGGGATGCAAATTTCTTTTAAGTTTTGTTTTGGGTTTTTTTTTACTCTTTATGCACAATTACTTGCACAAATTGTGCAATCCCTGTTTTTATCTATATGTCAAAGTGTTCTGGTTTTTGTTTTCCAGAGAATACAAGTCCCAGTTTGAAGCCAAAAAGATCTGGTATGAGCATAGGCTCATTGATGACATGGTTGCTCAGGCCCTGAAATCTGAAGGAGGCTTTGTCTGGGCCTGCAAGAACTACGATGGGGATGTGCAGTCTGACTCTGTTGCGCAAGGTATGAGATGTTCCCTGTGCTACACTGAAGTAGGCTCAGTAGGAGTCTCTTGTGACTGTGCGTCATATCTTACGTAATGGCCCAGGAGGTGGTGTTGGGTCTCAGAACTTACATCTCAACCCTGTGGCCAGTCATGGAGATAGGCAGGCAAAGAATTTCTGATTTCACTTTTACAAGAAAATCCATTGAATGCAGACTGTGTAGTTGCACTTCTTTACCGGATGGCAGTTCCTACCAACATAATAACTGATAGGCTTTCCATTCTAATGGAAGGTATCCAGACAGCTGGGATTGTCACTGACAGCTTGAGTTAAGCTGACTGGTGGGGTGCATACTGGCAGGTGCTTTACAGATAAGTAAGGAAACCTTCAGGACCTAAAGCTACCTGTCAGGTGTAAAGAGAGAGATTGATATGTTTACAGACTTGTAGTGCTTGATCAAAATCCTATATAACCAGGCTGCCAAAACAGATACGGATGCAGAAGCTCACAGGGCAAGATGTGTGGCTTTATGTAATATGCTTTTTCTGAAGTAATGCCAGTAAAACTGCCTCCCACAGAACAAGGATGTGTGTTGGAGTACTGAACAAAGAAGCTTTCAAAGACACAGATCTCTGAAACCTACAGGATTAGAAGTGATGTGAATGTACAGTTTTGCGAGCTCATGGTTCCTTTCACTAGAGCAGATGCTCTTGATACGGAGTAGGTTTGTTTCCTATCACCCTGTGGGGAAGAGAGCGATTGGCAGCCCAACACTGCTTATTTAGGATTCTTTGTTCTCATACTGCACCTTTTCAGTAAAAATCTGTCCAGCAAGTTAGGTGAGAATACTAATTTTCTTGAAATGGTGCAGAATGTCTGCATATCTATATCTCGTGGTTCAGCAGCACTTTCTATTCAGATGAGCTGTTACTTTGGCATGCCAGGACTAGCCAGTTAGTTGCAGCAGCAGCAGCACTGCTGTTCAGGAATACTCACATCAAGGCTGGGAGGATGTAGGGAGACTGTAAGATAGGGGGATTAAGGTGGCTGTCCAGAGGAGACACTGAACTTTTTAAAATGTGTATTCTGTAGGCTATGGCTCTCTGGGGATGATGACCAGTGTGTTGATCTGCCCTGACGGCAAGACTGTTGAAGCAGAAGCTGCTCATGGCACAGTTACTCGTCACTACCGCATGCACCAGAAAGGCCAAGAAACCTCCACTAACCCCATTGGTGAGCTGCTTTTCACTGCCCTTCAGTGATCTCTACACATGAAACAACAGGTTTGGAGTAAGAACATCTGCATCCTTTCTGCAGAGAATTGCACCGAGTCATGAAACTGGTGGTTCATAATGCATTTTTCTTCCATGGAGACAGCTGCAGCCTGGAGCAAAAACAGGCTGGAATGGAGTGAGTGTGAGCAATAAGATAGATCTAACCTAGCCTTTGAGACATGCTCTCACTCTTCAGCAAACACTGGGTTTATAGCCACAATGACCTTAAGGTTTAGGTTGGTTGGTTTTTATTTTACTCCCCTTCCTGATGCTCCAAAAGACTCAGCCACCCTTCTGTGGTGGTTTGACCCTGGCTGGACACCAGGTGCCACCAAGCTGCTCTATCACTCCCCTCCTTAGCAGGGCAGGGGAAGAAAATGAGGTGGAAAGAAACCTCGTGGGTCAGGACAAAAGCAGTTTAATAAAACAAAGACCATGTGCGGAAACAGAAGGAAAAGGACAACACAGACCCCACTCCCCACCTCTCACCACAGCAACGTCCGGCCACCTCCCGGGAAGCAGGGCCCCAGCACGTGCTGCGGCTGCTCCCGAGGACAAAGGCAAACGTCCCAAACCATGAATGCCCCCCACTTCCTCCTTCCTCCCAGCTTTTATCCCTGAGCAGACGCCACATGGTATGGAATAGCCCCGGTCAGCCCGGGTCGGCTGTCCTGGCCGCCCCCCTCCCAAGATTCCGCCCACCTGCACCCAGCCCACAGCAGGGGTGGGGGGGGAAATGTTGTGAGGAGAGAGAGAGAGACAGCCCTGGGGCTGGGCAGGCACCGCCCGGCAACAGCCAAAACACTGGTGCTACCTCCAGCCACCAACACAAAGCACAGCAGGCTGGCATGGGGAAAACCAGCTCCCCCTCAGCCAGACCCAGTATACCTCCAAACCATGTACATACTTAAAGTGTAAGTGCACCTAGAATGGGACATGAGGGAAAGAATCCTCCACAATTGCACAGGGACAAGAGTGTAATGTGATACCAGGAAGAAGACTGCACCCTTCTATCATAAGGACAACTTTCTGTGTAACCACAGAGTCCTACCACTGGTCATTCTTTCAGACTTGGGCAGGAACAAAATAAGATAAAATAGCACGCACAAAGAGATTGCTGGAGGCAGTGAATAGTTTCTGGGGTTTCCTTTTCTTTAGAGCCGCACAAAATGTAAAGGATGCCTAGATGAAGATAAGTGTTCTCTTTCCCATGCCAGATTTTCTCTCTTTTTCTGTCTGTTTTCAGTTTTATTAATATTAAAAAATAAATAATTACTGTTCCACATGACAGTTTAGAACAGTGCCCAGGGAGTTCTAGAAGGACAGAGTAATCTAGTGTTCTCTCTCAGCCTCCATCTTTGCATGGACAAGAGGACTAGCTCACAGAGCTAAACTGGACAACAACACTAGCCTCAAGAACTTTGCAGTTGCCCTGGAAGAAGTCTGCATTGAGACCATCGAATCTGGCTTCATGACAAAGGACCTTGCTGCCTGTATCAAAGGCCTACCTAAGTAAGTGTATGAAGTAATCAGCTGTGCTTGGAGGAGGCTGTTTTACTTGGTGTTTCTGAACAGTATTGGCTGGAAACTTATTTTAGTATGGTGAAGAATTGCTGGAGTCTGGTCACAGAACAGGGCTCATCTGTACCCAGTGCTGTACAAAAAGAACATGGGACACTCCCTGCCCCAAATAGCTTAGTCTAGGTTGCTCTGTCCCTGCTATTGTACCAAATGCATGGAGGAAAAAATAAAGAAGGAACTGCAACAATTTATCTTATGACAGGCTGGCTTCATTGGCCAGATCCTGCACTGTCCATTTATTAGGATGGAGACTTACTTCACTGCAAAATACCACCTGGCTACCTCTTCTCTGGAGCCTTTTGGCAAAAACCATCAGCCTGATGAGTAGGAGGTAACTCTTTTGGTTTTAGAGGCAAGACTTAGAGTTCTTTGAACAGTCTTCCCCTACTTTGAGCGGCTTTACAACTAATGTCTGTCTTGTTTTGTTTCCCCCCTTCCAGCGTCACACGCTCTGACTACCTGAACACCTTTGAGTTCATGGACAAGCTTGCTGAAAACTTGAAGGGGAAGCTGGCCTCTCTGCCCAAACTTTAAAGCACGGGTTCTACTCAAGCTCCACTAACAAAGCATCTCCCACCGACACTCTGGTGTAAGTGGCACTGTATCACACTCTGTGTAACATTTCAAATACTAGACAACAATGAACATGTACACTTTTTTTAAATGTTTAAAAGACCATGTTTTCTTAAACCCCTTGAGCTGCTGGGCTAGGCCTTACTTTTGCTAAGCAGCTGAATGTGATAGTATTTAAGCTCAATGTGGGTCTCGATTCCTAATGTCATTCACAGCAGACCTGAGGTTTCTCTCCATGACTTTATGATGTGTTTCTTTTCTCTCTTCCTCTCAGACTGAAAGCCAGTCTGTGTCACAGCTCTGGTCAAACCAGTGGTGACTTACTGTCCAACAGAACTTTGAAATCAGAACCGTCCTCATCTCTCCAGTACTGTCCACTGAGTATAAGTAAGCTCACAGGGCTATGCCAGCTCTACTGCAGCCCCTCTCTTACTGGTTTTATCTTTTAGTGCCAACCAGAGCATAGTATCCTGATACTAAGGGATTTGGTCCCATTGCTACAGTCAGGACTGTAGCACTTGAGAAGAAGCACTTAGTAAATGCTGGAAAAAAGCCCTATAGGCTAAGAGCCTAAGAAAGCCATGCTGTAGTGTCTAAATGCAGGCCATGCATTTAGTTATACTCCTCCTGACTGGATGTGAAGCATAGGAACTGTTACCTCTTCTGCCACCCCACAATTCATAAGGGTGCAAAACTTTTCTCCAGTTGTCTAGGCTATTATCCTTCCTGTTGTGATACAGCAAGTCAGATTATGACTGTGAAAAACTATTCCATCCATGGTTTTTTGTTTGGGGTTTTTTTTTAAAGAATGTTTTAGTTCAGACTAAAATAAAAGCCAACTAAACATTCTTTGTGTCTCTCCTTCCTTTGTGTGATCAGTAGATATGGGGAAATTCTGCCTCAGAGACTCCAGTACCTTTCGGCACAGTCCAGTACCTGCCAAGACAGACTGTTGGAATGAGATATAAACACAAAATAATCTACTCTAAGAAGGGAGAGAGTTTTAATTTGTTCTGGCCCATGGCAAGATGTGATCTGTAGTGTGGTGGTAAGCATCAGGTAGTGCACAAGAATTTAAAGGTATCACTTCTATTGAAATTTTAGTTTGGGACTAATATAAACTCAAACTGATGTATCACCACTCAACAAAGATCAGAAACTGGTTATACATGAGAGAAACTGGGCTCGGCCATCCAGCCAGTTTTTTACCCAGTGAAGAGTACACCTGTCTAAGCCATGAGCCGCCAGCTTCTCTAGGAGAATGCTGTGGGAGACAGTGTTAAAGACTTTACTAAAGTCCAGGTAGATAACATCCACAGCCTTTCCCTCATCCACTAGGCAGGTCACCTGGTCATAGAAGGAGATCAGGTTGGTCAGGCAGGACCTGCCTTTCATGAACCCATGCTGGCTGGGCCTGATCCCCTGGTTGTCCTGCACGTGCCTGGTGAACGCACTCAAGATGAACCACTCCATAATCTTCCCCGGTACAGAGGTCAGGCTGACTGGCCTGTAGTTCCCCAGATCCTCCTTCCAGCCCTTCTTGTAGATGGGCATCACGTTGGCAAGCCTCCAGTTGTCTGCCACGTCCCCTGTTAACCAGGACTGCTGATGAATGATGGAGAGTGGCTTGGCAAGCTCCTCCACCAGCTCCCTCAGTACTCTGGGGTGGATCCCATCCGGCCCCATAGACTTGTGAGTGTCCAGGTGGCACAGCAGGTCATTAACTGCTTCCTCCTGGATTATGGGGGGTTTATTCTGCTCTCCATCCCGGTCTTCCAGCTCGGGGCTGAATACCCTGGGGATAATTGGTCTGACTATTAAAGACTAAGGCAAAGAAGGCATTAAGTACCTCAGCCTTTTCCTCATCCTTGGTGGCAATGTTCCCCCCCCGCACCCAAAAAAGGATGGAGATTCTCCTTGGCTTTTTGTTGTTAATGTGTTTGTAAAAACACTTTTTGTTATGTCTTACAACAGTGGCCAGACCGAGTTCTAGCTGGGCTTTTGCCTTTCTAATTTTCTCTCTGCATGTCCTAACATATAGCTTAAGTGTAAGCAATGTAGTAGCATTTACCTGACTGCAGATGAAACTATTTTCCCTCTGTACTAACAAAGTTTCCATCTTCTGGAGGACTCTGTGGAGTACAGCAAGACCCACTCTATCCTCATGATCTGATGGATGTTGCTGAAGTGCTGAGGGGAGAAAGGAACACTTGTCTCTGCGTTGGGAGAAGCAGCAGTAAGTGTGGTCATAAGCACAGAGCATCCCTCTCCCTGTTCTACCATGGAGAGAGAAGAAACATTTTTCCTGCTTCCAAAGAGGCACATTCCCTTCCCCTTTACTACTAATATAATCACTTCTTTTCCCCACCGCTCTCTCAAACATTTAATATCAATAACCTTCAAAGTTAGAAGCCAGTAGACCCTAAAAAAGCAAGTGCTGGAGGCCAGTGGGCACTCAGTCTGCAATGGAAAAGAGCACAATTTCTTGAAACACAATATACAGCTTCACAGTATACCAGCTGCTTCACAGAGCTCTTGGGCAGGGCCCTTGCAGCTCCTACCAGCAGTAATAGCCCTTTGCACCAACACTCCCATCAGCAGACCCCAGCAAGTCATCTTCAATCAAAGCATAGCCTAGCTTACCTTCACTGCTGACACTGATGTAGTTAGATGTGTATGTCTGTGTCCTAGGTATTGCATGCTCAGGACTGGTGGAAGGCTCAGTTTTCAACTCAAACATAAACGTAGTTATGCAAATCCCCACTGACAGCAAATACAGTGAGAGGGGATATATCAGTTCTGACATGGCTCCCTTCCAGAACAGCAGAGAGCTCTGACTTCTAGGGCTGTCCAAGGCTTCAGTAGTCAACCTTAAATATGACTTCCCAGTGGACTGCTGTACCTGTACAGAAGCCACCTTTTACAGGAGGCAATGCTAGGCAGTATGTCAGCGTGCCTCTTCTGCTTGCTGTCAAAGCCTGGGCTGCTGCAATCTTTTCATACCCTTTTCAGCAGCCCTCATGGGTATCTGCAATGCCACAAGATCAGCCCTCCAAGGTATACTCTCCCCAAGGCTTGTGTAGGGCCAGGAGAGAACTGGCAGAGCCAGCTGGCTGGCTGTGGTGCCATGGGCACTTGTGCACAAAGACTTTGCAGACAAGCACCCCAGCATTTAAATGTGGAGGCAGGGAGGACAGGGAATAAATGTCACAAAACTTTTATACTGTCCACATAGAAGGCTTTATTTATACTTTAAGATAAAAAATAAGCTATGCAAAACATTAGAGATATTCTAGCAAAGATGTACAAGCCCCTATGGGCTTGGGGACTGCCTGTTCAACCACTATTTTACTTCTGGCTCCATGTCTCTTCCCATTGTTATTAGCTTGCCTGCCTTGGCACTGGGACATCCTTCAGGAAGCCATTCTTTTTCCTCTTTGATGTTCTTGGTCAGTTCCTTGACTTTGACAGTTTTCTTGGTTTTGGTTTTGTAGAGAGGGGAGTGGAGGAATCCCATGTCTGTAAATGGGTCACCCCGCCTCAGTTTACTGCAGAACCAAAAGGGTTAGATTGAACCATCAAGGTATTTCTTGAATACATGTATGATTTCAGTCTCTAAAGTTTCTGATTTTACTGAAATGCTTCCACTATAAGATGCCTGAGTGGTACAGTTTGTTCCTTGTCCAGTACAGGACAGGACTTCTGACCCAGTGTAACCAACTCCTCACAGAAAGTTCAAACCGTGACACTTTTCAGGGAAAAACCATAATATTATCCAGTAGCATAACAACAAAGTCATCATTTTAGGAGTTAAATGGTTCTGTACGGTAGCCATTGGATGTACTGAATCTACAATTTCTTAGGGAAAAGATACTTGTCTAGGTACTCGTATCTGCCAGAAAAAGCAAATATAGATACAGCCTGCTCGCAGGGGAGAACCTTCCTCAAAACCTAGCATTTCCTTCACTGAAACCCAATTAAAATGGAAGTATTACTCAGTTGTTGTATAAAACTTTAGATATCACAGAACGGCATCTGTGCTGAAATCAGGGCTTTTGCTTAGCTGTCTTTATTTAGCCTGCATTTTATCCTCACACTAATTCCTCATTAGCACTGGAATACCAGAGATGCAGTCTGGTAAGAGATGTGCTCATTTCAGTGAGGGAAATAACATCTTTGGTAGCTTGTTACCAGAAGCCTGCACATGCATCTGCGCTAATGCAGAATTTTGGCTTAACCACACTGTGGTAGAAGAGGAGGGTCACAGAAACACAGAGGGTAAAAGGAACTTAAAGACAAAGTGACAGGTCCAGCCCTGGAGAGTGAGCACATGAGAGGAGAACAAGCACATGAGAGGAGAGCAGGGGTTGCAGCATGGGAACAGTCATGGGAAGGAATAGTTTAATGCCCAACCTGTTGAGTTTTGGCTCTGCATAGCAGGCTGGGTTCCTTCTCCGCCTGAATGAGCGCCCTGACGCTTCTTCCAAGTTGGAGGAAGACAGAGTTCTGGCATTGGTCAAGTCCTGTAGTGGCCTGATCTCTGCAAAGGGAGACATTCACATGAACTGATCAAAGTGTTTCCAGATAATTCCCAGATATCCTAAGAAATAGAGCTGCCAAATGAAGAAGGGCTGCATTACCAGGTTTCTCTGAACACTGCACAATCTTGAATCCAATCATGTTCCCTCTAAACTCAGGAGACCATTTTTGTCCAAAAATCCCAGACCTGCTCCTCAAAAGTCAGCTCATGAATCAAATTAGGTTCCTCACTGAAAAAATACAGGTCACTAACACTGCTAGTATCATTGGGCCCTGGTGTAGTAGAAAAATGATTCAAAAATGATAGCTGACAGTTCTGATGCCCAGGAGCTTACAGCCTGGAGGAGAAAGCAAGCTTATGGCACCCAAACAACCTACAAGACTTCCAACAAGACATAGGACCCTGCCAGTGTTTACTGCAGCTTTCAAAGTGGAGTTGTTTGGGGGCAGGGGGCAGGAGAACAAACTTCCTCTCTCTCTACAAAGTACAGCCCACTCTAGCTATAATAGGCCTGTTTGTCAACAGCTACAGGAAGGAAAAACCCCACAAAACAACTCTCTTTACAGAGTATCCAATAACCACAAGCTTCCAAAAAGACTCAGCTTAACTCTTGTACTACCAGCCAAGGGATACACCCTGCAAATCCTTTTAAAAAACAAACAAACAAAAAACCCCCACAACCGAGATAATTTAGGTAGCTCCTGATGAATTTCTATTGAAGATACCACCTAGAGGTATAAAGTTTGAATCCTTGCAGCACTAACCGTTCTGGATGCAAACCCTGCCATCTTCATCATGTTCTGTGCCCCAATAACACTGACCCTAGTAGGCAGGGTCAGCATCAAATGATACTTTTCAAGTGCTTGAGTAATTGATTTTCTAAATTGACAGGCATGCCCTGTAGATAAGAAGAGTGATAAAATGGGACTTGCAGCACATGCTCCTAGTGCTTTCCCAATATCCACAAATGAACAAGTAGCCAGAAATTCTTATAGGAATGCTGATAAACTAGAAGCAAATGCAGCCACAGAAATGACTGGCCAGCACAAGTGGAAGCATAAGTGGCATAGTGGACACTGGTCTTTAACTCCAAAAAAAGAGAGGAGGGGAAGAAAGATATAAGCACTTGGTCCATGGATTTTTGGCACTCATCTCCAAACACAGGTCCCCTCCCCAGCCTACCACCTACCAGGTTCCTGTGAAGATGAGCTGTGAGAACTTGACTCAACCTGGTTTCTCTCCCCAGGTATTTCCTCTGCAGTCTTTTCTTCAAGTATCAGGGAGCTTTCTGGCCAAACAGAGGATTTCTCTGGCATTCTGTTGCCCTCAGTACTTAAGCTCTTGGAAACTGGTACATCTGTAAGCCTGGAGCTGACAGCTGAAGCTGCAGAACAGGTAACAGAGGAGAATTCAAGACTGTGTGAAAGGTCCATAAGATTATTTGTAAGCGATATCTCAGCTATCTGCTCCTCCAGGAAGGCACCTGGCTCAGACAGCAGATCTGTAATGCAGGAAAACTTCCCTGTCAGGACAGTTTGCTTCGATGCAAGTTCTGCTGAACTTCCAGTGAGCGCCTTGGCACCATCACTTTGTCTGGCCAGGGAATCAGTCTCTGGAGGTCTACAGGTGTTCTTCTTCTTCTGAGGCTTCACTTTGGGATAGGCCTCTTTTTTCAAAGCATTCATGTCATTGTCAACTTTAGCTTGCCCCTTTTCTTGAAGGGCCCCTGTCTGTTTTTTATTGCTTTGAGCAGCTACCATTCTCTGAACTCTGGGGATTTTGCTACCTTTGCTCCCAGGAATAGACCTGGGAGGTACATTTTCACCCCCTTCAAAATCTGTCTGTACACAACCCAAGTTTCCTGCAAGATCCAAAGGACGCACAACATAAGTTTTCCTGCTGCGTTTAAGATTACCTAGTGAATTCTTTGTGCTCTTCTTAGCTACTCCTTGAACATCTGTACATGGCCCAAAACCATCAACTTCATTTCTCTGATCACTACAACTGCTTTTCCTGACAGTCTTCTTCCTGCTTGTCTGGCTTCTTTTATGTTGTTCTTCAGTTTTGGCCTCTGGTACTTTCACACCGTTTGGCAGATTCTCCTCAGAGCCATCTCTTTGCCTAATTACTCTAGTTTTTCTGTTGGTTTTCTGTCTGATGGTCTTTGTGCTCACACTTGAGTCCTCTTGCAAAGCACAGCCACCTGAGGTCTCTTTCCTCAAAAAAAGTGAATTTTGTAGATTGGAACCATCTGAGGGAAATTCATGACTTGAGAAGGTACGAACTGGGCTTTTTGACATGCTCTCCATACTTTGGATCTCAAAGATAGCTTCCTTCTTAACCTGTTGCAGTAAGTCACCGCTTCCAAGACTGTGCAGCTGTGCTGGATTCACCACATATGTTCTTCTGAGATCTCGGACTTCATCAGGAGAGCAGGAATGTTGCTCCACACCACAGCGTCTGTTCTTCCTGTCAAAAGCCCCCACGCAAGCCTTCCGCCTCATCTCAGAAACTTCAGACTCACTAGAACATGTTGCAACTTTTGGCTGAAGAAGCTTCTTTGCATTTTGAGCACTCTCTTCACCTTGAGGTAGATCAGGACTACTTTCTGCATTGTTTTTAATGGCATTTATTTTCTTTTTTCCTGTGCTTGCTTTTTTAACAGTTGTTTTCTCACCGGTTTTGCAATTACCTCTGCTTTTAACCTTTACAGGAACAAACTCAGGGACTTGGCTATAGCTGGGGTCTGTTTCAACACCACACCCAGTTTCTTTAGCCTGTGGCTGATCACAGAAAATCTCTTTACCCAAAGATTTTCTATCAGGAATAACAGTGGTTTGAGTAGGTGAAACCAGAGAGCTGGGAGATTTCAGCTGTGGCTGTGCGTTGCTCTTGCTGGAGCTGCTGCTGTCCTTTGTGATGCTGCACTGAGCTGCCTGAGTGGAACTGATACATGGGAAGATATCCACACCAGAAGATGGAGTGCTTGTTGCAAACAGGGTGGAACGCTTTCTCCTCTGAGTAACGTGCCCTTGTGAGAGACGATCAAATAAATGTTTTGCCATCTCATCACCCTCACATGAAAGAGGATGACTTTCCCAGGCAAGCGCTGGCAAGTTGCTGGGATTTTGTTGAGTGGCACACAAGGCCTCTGTTGGAAAGACAAAATTCATTCCTAAGACTGAGAAATGCAGCAGGCAAATGCCAGCTTTCCCCATACCACTAAAAGCCATGCCCACACACTGCCACAAATCCAGAGCATAGAAAAAGCATGATTTTGTCTCTACAGGGACTCCCCAAACTTACTGTTTAACAGAATTGCTCAGCTGGCTCCCCTCAGAACAGAAAGGCAGCCCAAAGCAAGATCCCTTAACCAGCCCTAATATTTAGGAATGCTCACGATCTGTATGGGAGTTATTATTTATATGGCAAATCCACAAGGAACAGAAGATGCACATCTAGTCAGATTCTACACCTTCAGACATTTCTCAAAATCTTATGTAAGCTCCGTGCCTATTACTCAGAAAGCCTGATCAGTGATTTTGAGCTATTGCAAACATGCCAAATATCCCCACCAAGACATCCCATTCTGGGATATACATAATTCTAGCAACATCAGCATCACTGAATTACTCCTAACAGTAATTAGGAGCTGCTGGAGTGATGGTTAGGAGCTAACTGAAGCTATGTCACTGCACTCATTCATTTCTGAACACAGACACACAAAGTCATTCCAGAAGAACAGCAGAAGATGCAAGTTTACCTCCAAAGTTGTGAGAGTCAAGAAAAGCCTCTTGTGCTTCCATTGCTTCAGTTGGCTTCTTCCCATTCTCTTCCTGGTGGGTGTGAAGCTTCTCAGCAGGCTGTGGTGGCAAAGTGTCTTTGGAGGCAACAGGCACAATTTCCAGGGACTCATTAGAAGCAGGTCTCCGAAGACCTAGTGAGGACATCTGTACCGCTTTGGAGCTGCCACCTTGCTGTCCTGCATCACACCGCTTGGAAATGGGTACCCTCATTGGTATCCCTGCAGCCCTGGTAAGAAGGAATAACAGCAATGGAGCATGTTCCATACTTGTGACAGGCCACAGTATCCAGCAGAATAGCTACAGCTTTCACCTCCATCAAGAGTTGCTGAAATACACTTCTGAAGGCTTCAAGTGCTGAAGAACACACACTGCCCAGCCAGGACAGATTTCCCATTTTTGTGCAAGCACAACTCATAAGGAAAGCACACTGCTGTGGACACATAAGCAGGAGAAAAATACACTGAAGCAACAGGAAGTAAGGCCTTTCAGCGCACAGGTTGCGACCACAGGTTCACCTGTGGAACACCAAAGTGGCTGCTTGGAGGTATGTGTGTGCACAGCTCCAAGGGCTCCCCTGTGTTCAAAGGGGAGACTAGACAGAGGAGAAACAGAACTTCAAATATATTTTAAGAGATCCTGCTCTGACCTTCTTTCCAAAACACGTTTACATCATACAAGCAGGTGACTATTAAGCATTTTTATGTAACAAACATCAAAGCAGCCAGCTATGGCACTCACTTCCTTGAGGAAGTCTTGAAGTGCTCACCTGCTACAAAGGAAAAACTACCTAAAAGCAATGTGCATTCAAACAAAGGAGGGAGAAGGACCAGTTTATGCATAGACTTGGCATTAGGACAAATAAGACAAGGAGTGGCAGCAGAAAGACACAGAGTAAAGGAAAACATCAGCAGTGGTGGTTTAGAGAAGACATCTCATGTAAAACAGACAACTGGGCACACACGTAAAACAGAAGAGGAAGTTTAGCATATAGAAATTCAGGACAAGCTTGGTGATAACTGACATTTTAAGGCCCACCTGACAAGCTGACCATCCGCAATATCATCAGCCCAGCTATCTTCAGTCATGCTGCTCTTCCGGCCATTGGACAAGGATGCAGAACTTGTATGGAACTGGAAAGCAGAAAAATAGAAGGTCTAAAGCTCTTGTGATCCCCTGTGCACCCTCCTGCACAGAAACAGCAGAAGCTTAGTTTCACCCTGGAAAGTATGCCAAATACTGCCAATGACCCTCTCCCATTTAAAATTGCACAAATTATGGAATAAATTGCAGCAGAGTCAGATTCTCTCTCCACAGGCTTAAGGATGAAGTTAAACTAGTTCAGATAATCCAAGACTAGGAAACAGGAATATTTTCCCACCCACCCATGAGACAGGACATATGGAAAGTGTCCTATTCCCTATCCCAAGTTGCCATGGCAACACTTAAAAAAAGAAATTGAAAAGAAGTCACAACCTGTCATAGCAGAAGACCCTACTGGCCAATACAGCCAATGACCCAGAGGAAGGCAGTTTAAAACTGTAGCCTTTCCTACAGAAGGAGTTACCCTGGAAATCGTTAACACCAAGCTAAAAACAAGGATGCAGTGAGCACAATTCAAGCAAGCACAGAAAAACAGTTGAAGCATCGAACACTGAAATAAGCAGGCAACACAAAGCAAAAGACAGTGACAAACATAGCCCCCTTCCCAGAGCAGCGTGCTCACATTTCCCATGGTTTACCTCAGACAGCCGAGCCATCTTAACTGCAGCCATAAGATTTTCAACTTCTTTCAAGGTGTTATTCTATGTTGAGGTAATAAAGAGAGAGAAACTATAAAGACATTAACTCAAAACACCTATTCCAACAAGGATGCTGGTAGCCAGAGCAAGACATGTTCTGGGGAGAACACATCTTGGAAGAAAGCGTAAGCAAATGAATGGTGACATTTTTCATATGCAGAGAGTATGGACAATCAGTGACAGCTCACTCCTCCCAAGGTTGAGATGCTAGTGCTGCAAACCTTGCCCACCGCCCCTCTCCATGCCAGCCACACTGTTAGTGCCATACCAGGAAGGAGAGCTTGTGCCGCAGCACAGCGTTCTGGAAGTGGCACTGCTCCACCTCCTTCTGTAAGATGGTCTTCTCCTGGGTGAGCCGCTGTGCATTGGCTTTCTCTGCATTGAGGGCCAGGGCCAGTGCTTTATTGTTGTGCTTTAGGGAGACTTTAATAGTGGAGGAGTTGTCTGCAAGTGAGAGAGAAGTATCACACAGAATCAGCATCCAAGGTCTCATCCATACCTCTTCCCTCATCATACTTCTTCCTTTTCCCAGAACAGCCTCCCTCAGGCTCAGATCTCTACAACTCGATAGCCCCCACACAAAGGCAGCAGTATAATTCCTTCCAGAAATAGAAGTCTCCAGAGAACAGCAGGAAAAACTTTCCATAATAACCTGCAACACTTCAGACAGACACCCTCTCCCTCCTCAGTGGGTCGTGCTCAGTCAGCAAGCTACTGCTTCAATTCTTAATGAATCATGGTGTGGTTCAGGCGCTGAGTTTAGAAAGATATACTTCTGACTTTGAACAAGTCACCTATAGGTCTGAGTCCTCATCTCCATCCAAAAAGAGGGAGAAAAACCTACTTTCCTCTGTGGTAGCCCTTCAGCAGATTTAGATCCATGTTTCCCAATTCCAAAACAAATAAATAAAAATAACAGAAATATCTAACTTTTTCAAGGTAGTCCAAATTATCTCATGCACTATCACTGCATTATTTCGCCCATAAAAACAAATCACAGCTGGGCTAGCTTCTGCACAGGATTGCATATACACTAAAATACCTCGCACACCTCTTATTTTTGCTGTTTGGACGCTGAGGACTCGGTTACCCAGACATGGCTGTCTAATGCCATGTAAGATGCTGCCGAGCAGCCTGTGATGCCCCCAGCTGCTGCTCCAAAGGTTCTGCATTAAACCTGCTAGTCACAGATACCTCGGACACCTTTTGACACCTCAGGTGGCACTTGACACTCGTTTGCAGGGTACCGAATTCACTAGAAACCCACAGGCAGAGAAGCAGCTGTTAAATATAAGCTCTGGGTAAGAGACTGCCACCCACCACCACGGCCAAAGGCACAGTTATAAGCTGACATAGCTGCCAGCCTCTGCACATGCTGCAAGGCGAAATACACTTACTAATGATTTTTGTTTTGATTTTTGATGCAAGCGAGGCATTCAACTTCGCAGTCCTTAAGGCACCGTTTTTCTTCTCCCGCATCCGCTCTCTTACACCGCTCACGCTGAAGAAAGATGTTTCGGAAGCCTCCCGAGATGCCATAGCTGGGGAGAGCGACACCGAGCAGGGTTAGGACCCGTAGTCTTCCCTTCAGCGAGTACTTACCGGCCAAGACAAACACCCTCCCCGAGAAGCATACCTGCGGCCTCGCCCCCCGCCCCGCTGCTGCCCTGACCCCTGCAGGGAGGAACGAGGCCGCAGGGTCGGCCGCAGACACACCGCACCGCGCCTCACCTCGGCCCGAGCTGCTCCCGGGCACGNCCCGCGGGACGGGGAGCGGCCGTGCCTCGCCACGGCCGGAGAAAGAGGGAAAGGGGAGAGGAAGCCCTGCCCGCCGAGAGGCTTTTGAATGCAAGCGGGACGGCGGGCAGCCCGCCCCTTGCCCCGCCCCGCGTAGATGGCGGTTGAGGGGAGCGGCCATTTCCGTCTACCCGCTGCTGCGCCGGGGAAAGCAGGGACAAGACCAGGGGTGCACAAATTTTCCGTCCCCGCTGCCGGTTGTGGCGGAGCGGGGACCTTACTTCCCCCGTCCCCCAGGGCGGGAGCGGGCCTGCGTGTGCGGAGAGCCCGCGCCGCCATTTTGCGCCGCCATATCGGGCTGGGCCGGGCCGCCGCCGCTGCGGGGGAAGCTTTGTGCTCTCATGGGGAAAGGGGACCCCGAAATGCCGCCTGCTCAGCCGCCGCGGCCCCGCCGCCCTTCTGGCTGAAAGCGCCTAACTTTGAGGCCGTGCTCGTGAGGCGCCAGCGCGGGCCCTCGGCGCTGCTGCCACCAGCTTGCCCCGGGCACGCAGAGCTAAAACGCTCCTGAAACGCCTCAGAATAGCCCGAGGGTCGTTCTGAAGGACAAATCTCACCCAAAAGTTAGGGTTTGTTCATCCGCAGAATTCAGCACCTGGCTTGCAAGCTTTCACCTGTGAAAAGGTGACATTTTACAGTCTATGAAAAGGAATATTTTGTTTCTCTTAAGTAATTTACATTTCAGTCCAAGTGAATGCATTGCTTTCCAGACACCTGTGAATTTGTCCTCAAGAAGTTGATACTGCGTGTGTGCAGATGTGGTGGTGCTAAATATTTTAAGGAAATCACATGTCAGGAAAAAGCAGCCGAATAGTTTGCAGAACAGCAATTTACAGTGGAGGTGCAGAGGGAATTTGCAATATAAACGAGGCTGGCAAAAGCATTTACTACCTGCTGCCACAGGCATGTGAATGGTAGCCCTTTGCAAGAGTCCTAAATCCTACTCCTATTACTATTTTATGTGGTACTTGTTCATACATTAGCTGATGAGCATTAAATCATACGAATTATTAAATAAATTTATTCCTTCCAACTTAATTAAGTAGCAGATTGACAAAACACTCTCCATACCAGCCCTGAAAATCAGACCTGCAGTGGATAACAACTCTGAAGACACGCAAACCTGCCTGTTGCTTTATTTCTTGCCCTGGGGAACCTGTGACTGGCATTAAATGTCCTATGGTGTGGGGAAAAGACATAAGTATCCTTCTCTAATATGTATTCTGTGATCCATGCATGACAAATACGACAGTTTGAGGGGCCTAAACTTGCTCTTACTAAGTTTACTAGGTTACTTTACTAAGTTTAATAAGCACACTGGTTAGCAAATTGAATTAACAGTGGACACTTTAAAACCAGAGACCATTTCCCGTGCAGCCCCATTTAAACTTTTAGGAAACTGGAAAGTTTTCCCTTTTAGGAAAGACAGGCTGGCAAGGCGAGGTGGGGGAGTTTCTCTTTATGCGAGGGAGCAACTGGAATGTATCGAGCTCTTCCTAGGGGTGGAGGAAGAATGAGTCGAGAGCTTATGGGTAAAAATTAAGGGGCAGGCAAATATGGGTGACACTGTTGTGGGCGTTTACTACAGGCCACCTGATCAGGAAGAGGAAGTCAATGAGGCCTTCCACAGACAGCTGGAAGTAGCCTCACAGTTGCAGGCCCTGGTTCTCATGGGGGACTTCAACCATCCCGATATTTTTTGGAAAAGCAATGCGGCAAGGCACGTGCAATCTGGGAGGTTCTGCAGAACATCGAGGATAACTTTTTCACACAGGTGGTGGAGGAGCCAACAAGGCGAGATGTGCTGCTGGACCTTATACTAACAAACAAAGAAGGTCTGGTTGAGGATCTGAGGGTTGGGGGTAGCCTTGGCTGCAGTGACCACGAGATGGTGGGGTTCAGGACCCTGCGTGGTAGAAGCAGAGCAACAAGCAGGATTACAACCCCGGAGCTTAGGAGAGCCAACTTTGGCCTCTTCAAAGACGTACCTGAAGGAATCCCATGGGTTAGGGCTCTAGAAGGCAGGGCGGTCCAAGAAAGCCAGTCAATATTCAAGTATCACTTCCTCCAAGCTCAAGATCGGTGCATCCCTAGGAGGAGGAAGTCAAGCAAAGGAGCTAGGAGACCCGTATGGATGAGCAGAGAGCATCTAGAGAAACTCAAATGGAAGAAGGAGATTTACAGTATGTGGAAAAAGGGACTGGCCACTTGGGAGGAATATAGGAACGTTGTCAGGCTATGCAGAGATGCAACGAGGAAGGCCAAGGCCCACTTGGAACTAAACCTGGCAAGGGGTGTCCAGGATAACAAGAAGGGCTTCTTCAAATACATCAGCAGTAAAAGGAAGACTGGGGGAACTGTGGGC
>WAAD01018559.1:2766-25566 GCA_013389945.1 Fregata magnificens | reverse complement strand
CTGGGAAACTACAGGCCAGTCAGCCTCACCTCCATCCCCGGAAAGGTGATGGAGCAGTTCATTCTGGAGGTCATCTCCAGGCATGTAGAGGAAAAGAAGGTTATCAGAAGTAGTCAACATGGATTCACCAAGGGGAGTCATGCTTGACCAACCTGATAGCCTCCTATGATGGGGTGACTGACTGGGTAGATGAAGGGAGAGCAGTAGCTGTTGTTTACCTCGACTTCAGCAAGGCTTTTGACACTGTCTCCTATAACATCCTCATAGGTAAGCTTAGGAAGTGTGGGTTAGGTGAGGGGACAGTGAGGTGGATTGAGAACTGGCTGAACGGCAGAGCTTAGAGGGTTGTGATCAACGGTGCAGAGTCTGGTTGGAGGCCCATAACTAGCGGTGTTCCCCAGGGGTCTGTACTGGGTCCGGTCCTGTTCAACATATTCATCAATGACCTGGACAAAAAGATAGAGTGTACCCTCAGCAAGTTTGCTGATGATACAAAACTGAGAGGAGTGGCTGACACGCCAGAAGGCTGTGCTGCCGTTCAGCGAGACCTGGACAGGCTGGAGAGCTGGGCCGAGGGGAACCGAATGAAATTCAACAAAAGCAAGTGTCAGGTCCTGCACCTGGGGAGGAACAACCCCACGCACCAGTACAGGTTGGGGGTTGACCTGCTGGAAAGTAGCTCTGCTGAGAAGGACCTGGGAGTGCTGGTGGACAGCAAGTTGACCATGAGCCAGCACTGTGCCCTTGTGGCCAAGAAGGCCAACGGGATCCTGGCGTGCATCAAAAGGAGTGTGGCCAGCAGGTCGAGGGAGGTTATCCTCCCCCTCTACTCCGCCCTAGTGAGGCCACATCTGGAGTACTGTGTCCAGTTCTGGGCTCCCCAGTTCAAGAAGGACAGGGAACTGCTGGAGCAAGTTCAGCAGAGAGCCACAAAGATGATCAAGGGACTGGAGCACCTCTCTTATAAGGAAAGGCTGAGAGACCTGGGTCTGTTCAGCCTAGAGAAGAGAAGACTGAGGGGGGATCTTGTTGCTGCTTACAGATATCTGAAGATGGGTGTCAAAAGGATGGGGCCAGACTCTTTTCAGTGGTGCCCAATGACAGGATAAGGGGCAGTGGGCACAAATTGGAACACAGGAAGTTCCAGCTGAACATGAGAAAGAACTTCTTTACTGTGAGAGTGACAGAGCATTGGAACAGGCTGCCCAGAGAGGTTGTGGAGTCTCCTTCTCTGGAAATATTCAAAACCCGGCTGGACGCAGTCCTGTGCACCCTGCTGTAGGTGTACCTGCTCAAGCAGGGGGGTTGGACAAGATGATCTCCAGAGGTCCCTTCCAACCCCTGCCATTCTGTGATCCTGTAAACAGTGGAAATCTTTGCCAGGTGATATTGCAGATGTCAATTACTCAGGTTTCAAAAGTGATTGGACAAGTTTGTGGAAGTAAAAAACAAGCAAGGGCTATTAACTGCCAAGACAACACTTTTTGCGCAAGAAGGTCCTGAGCTGCAAATCAGTGGAGAATGGGGAAATACGCTGGGAAGGTTTGATGCCTACTGGCGCAGCTCTTCCATCTCTTCCCTAGGCATCCCCTAGGGGCTGCTATGGTTTTTCCCCAGGAAGAGCACAAACACAGTGCCATCCTCCTCCCTGCCTTGCAATGACAGAGGCATTTCTTGCTTTTGGGAAAACAGCAGGGGTCAGTTCACCTCAGGGCTAGGGACCAGCCTTATTTCAGGAAAGTCACTTTCTTCATCAGAGTATCACCCTTGCCACATAGTAGAAGAGGAGCTGGGTTAGCAGGACTTTGGGTCAGTCCTGGCTCGCCTGGCCATACCAGCAGATAAGCCCTGGGTAGGTGTAACTGGAGGAAAGGCAGGCAGTAGATCTGCATTTCTCAAAGCAGAGCAAACAAGCAGCAGCTCTACTGGAGACATGGGTTGCCATGATGCCTGCCACAGGCGAATGCCCTCAGAAATCAAATTCAACCTGATTAGAAGCTCGGCAGCTGGAATGGAAGGTGGGAAAGTGCTAAGCTTGGTGCTCCTTTTGCCATACAATTAATGAGAATGTCCATAAGCACCTAATGCTGCTAGGAGGGCCCATTCCCAAATGCCAGCCCTCCCTCAGTGGTTGCCCACCTGGCTTTCCACTGCTATGGCAAAGAGATGGTAAGTGGCAGAACCATGTCCGCCACCTTTACCTCTTGCACCTGCCTAGGCACATGCCTAAAGCTTGGGCTCTGGAAAGAGAGCAGTGAAATGAAATAAGGAAGAGAAAGCACAGCACAAATTCTGTAAATGCCAAAAAGGCTTTTTCCTGGAAAACACTTATGTCTCATGATAATACATTTGCTTTTATGTTTTCTTAGGCCATCACAAAGAGAGGCAACATTATGATCATGTCTCATAAATCCATTCCTATTGTTTACTAAGTAATCAGTTAATAACATGAGAAGTACATTCCCAGTGAGGGAGATGGCTCATTCCATTCAGAACTGCAGCCTGCAAATCTTTCTAATCCACAAAATCCAATAGCCTCTCACTGACTTGTTAGTCATCACAATGCATTGGCTACCATCAGCAATCCTGTGCAAGATGTGCCCTGCATCCATTGGAAGGACAACAGCAGGATTTAGTAAGTCGTATTGGGATTTCTTGGCTGTTAGAATTTCTCCTAATACTGTAAGCAAAAACATAACATTGATGAAAGAACAAGTAGCAGGATCCTTGCTATATGCCATAAACACTGCAAATGGAACCCCAGATGGGCTCTTGGGAGGTGTCAGGTCTAGTTTTTCACTGTTCCATACAGTGGAATGCTGCAACAGTGGAAGCTGATAGCTTCTTTTACAAGCAATTAGATCCATCTGAAAACCCAGTAAATAGTCTTTGCCTCCCTTGTCCTAACAAGTCTTCTATGTTTCCAACTAGCCACTCAGCAGCAAAACTCAATGCCTAGAAGTGTAAAAGGATCATTTAGCTTGAAACTGATAACCCAGCCTGAAGATGCAGGTTTAACCTCTTCTCTGTGTTGTTTTGGGGTTTGTTTTTTTTTTTAGTTTCTCTCAGCTCAGCAGCATTGTTTCTAAGCAACAGGAGAAAGCTGCAGTCCTGCGTGAAGTCATAGCCTAATTTCCCTGGCACACAAACTGAGTGGCAGAGGCAAGAAAGAAACAGCAACATCAAGAGGGAATTCCTCCTCATAGATACCGGAGTCAGAGAGGCTCCAAACCCAGATCCTGAGGCCTATTCCAAAAGCTGACACAGGTAGTGCATGATTTCTTGTGTACATATATGAGAGAGAGAATAGGGGGACAATATCCAGTAACAGAGAGCTTACTAGGTATGTCATTACTTTGTGTATTATGGAGCAGAGGAGTGAAGCATGCGTTTTAATTTTACAATAAATTGGGTGGCCAGGTGCTGGCTGATCTCTTTTCTGTGTCCTGTCAGGCCAGCTGTTACCTCATCTCTTCCAGCCTGTCTTCTTCCCAGTCCATCCCCTCTTTGTACCACATAGATCTGATTAATACACACACAGTGGGGAGAGCAAGCCATGTGCTAAGAAATTCAGAAGCAGCAGCAGGTCAATAGATTGCATTAGATGAGAGAATATACATCACTGTGATGCAGATGCAAGCAACCTGCAAGCTGACACCCAAGATTGATGCTCATTTTAAATGGGCTCATTCTGCCCATTTCCCGTTACCAAACTCCTTACCCTCACTTTCAGTACTGTGCATGTTGTCTTCTCTTTCTTGACTAGATTTTTCTCAGCTTCTATTGCAGTCCTACCTGGGAAATGGTTTTGGCTGGATTTTTAGAGGGCATCTCCAAGTGCCCCATACTCTTTGTCTGTGTTTCAGATTTGCTCACTGACAGAGATACTGGGTAGGATGCACTTTTCTCTCTCCTAGATCCCATTGAGGTTATGTTACAGTGACAGCTAGAGTATGGAAAGAAAGCGTCTGAAGAAAGAGATTGAAAAACTCCTGTGAGTAGTAACTGCCCACAACTGCTTTCACTGCATTTGCGATGGACTTGTTTTCATTGCAAACAACCTAGCTGGATGACAACTGTAAAACCTTAGTCTTCTTTTGCTGGAAAGTATGAACAGACTTCCTTTGAGATGCTCTTTATTTTCTTACATACAGTCTGCAGTGTAAGATCTGACTGCATATGTGACGGTAGAGATGTCACAGCTCAGAACTTGCTCTGTGTCAGTGGGAGTGACCAGGGAGGTGCAGAGTTCCTCCTTTGCCATGCAGCTAGCCCGTCTCCTAGTTCATGCAGCAGCGTCTCCTGCTCTTGGATGCAGGAGTGTTCAGCAGACAACTCCTAGGGGATGTAAGCAGTGTCCACTCTATTCCATACAAGTCCTGTGGTCATCTTCCCTAGGACTGCTTGCATGGATCCCACAGTCCTCCTTTCTAGTTCCCACGGTCCTCCTTTCTACTCTTTTACCCCATGCAATGCTACAGGCTTGGGGAAGAGTGGCTGGAAAGCTGCCTGGCGGAAAAGGACCTGGGGGTGCTTGTTGACAGCCGGCTGAACATGAGCCGGCAGTGTGCCCAGGTGGCCAAGAAGGCCAACAGCATCCTGGCTTGTATCAGGAATAGTGTGACCAGCAGGAGTAGGGAAGTGATTCTGCCCCTGTACTCGGCACTGGTGAGGCCACACCTCGAGTACTGTGTTCAGTTTTGGGCCCCTCACTACAAGAAGGACACTGCGGTGCTGGAGCGTGTCCAGAGAAGGGCAACGAAGCTGGTGAAGGGTCTAGAGAACAAGTCTTATGAGGAGCGGCTGAGGGAACTGGGGCTGTTTAGTCTGGAGAAGAGGAGGCTGAGGGGAGACCTTATCGCTCTCTACAGCTACCTGAAGGGAGGTTGTAGTGAAGCGGGTGTTGGACTCTTCTCCCAAGAAACTAGCGATAGGACGAGAGGGAATGGCCTCAAGTTGCATCAGGGGAGGTTTAGATTGGACGTCAGGAAGAATTTCTTTACCGAAAGAGTGGTTAGGCATTGGAACAGGCTGCCCAGAGAGGTGGTGGAGTTGTCAACCCTGGAGGTGTTCAAAAAAGGTATAGACATGGCACTCCAGGGCCTAGTTTAGGAGTCATGGTGGTGTTAGTTGATGGTTGGACTTGATGATCTTAGAGGTCTTTTCCAACCTTAATGATTCTGTGATTCTATGATCAGTAGTACTTAGTCTGAGGAAAGATTGCAGAATCAGGCATCCCCTGAGTGAGAAGAACAAGCACCAGTGAAGCATCTCTTTCAGTCTCTTGGCTGTCCAGTGAAATCCTTCTGTGAGTCCCCAAACTTTAAACACTTGATCCATATTTGTACCTCTTCCTATATTTTGGAGCCTTTGGGGAGGATAGCAGTGTCATTTGAGGGAAACTAAGATTAGCAGTGATGCAGAAAACTAACAGCTTTCCTACTTAGGCGGTGTCTGTGAGAAATCCTACAGCAGATTCCTAGTCCTGAATCAGCAAATTTAGCCCCGGTCTTGGACTAGTTTTAGAGTCATCTATTACATTTCTTATGCACTGGATTGCTTAGAACCAGTTATAATTTGGAGTTACTTTCTTGCTTTAAGGGGAGATTATGTTGGCATCAGACTACGAGAAAATGAATTTGATCCAAGAGGACAAAGGCAGCCCACCTTTCTAGATGACATGGTAATCATCAGACTTCTTACTTCCTATCCTCTTTAACTGCAGGGCTACTGAGAAGTCCAAAGGATGGCTGTCGAATACAGCTGAATAACCTGTTGCTACCATGATCAATAAAAGCCCATTACTGAAATGAGTATCTAAAGAGATTGGCTGTGAATAGCATCCAGGTGTAATGTATGCAAGATAATTCAAGTTTTTGCTGATTTTTCAGCAAGACAAAGCTTATCCACAGAGGACATTTGATAAAGTTCAATTCAACTAACCAAAGGGAATTCTTCACAAACTAAAGTTGTCTGTGCATAACAAAACATCGTTCAGCTAAGCTGAGAAAGTCTTCCTGGGTATGTTTAAAACCCCTCAAACCTCAGCAAGTCTCTTTATAACTGCACGTTGAGTCAGTCACTCTCAATGGTGTAGTTGAGAAATACTGGGCTCCAGCTTATGTTTCCCTGCATTTCTCTGGTCTTTCTGTCATCCCTCAGTCAAGTAATTACAGTAAAACAAAACACATAAGGTTCTTCTGTCTTTCCAGGTCCATTACAACTTAGCCTTCAGTGTTGCTTTGCTGTGGCTAAGTGACTTGGATGCTCAGACTGCACTGACAAGAGAGAAAATGTGAGTATTGCAAAGCTAAGGCTCTACTGTTGCAGTGGGTTACACCAGTGTGAAAATGGAGTAAAAGCAGCAGTGAATCAAGCCCAGGACTACTTTTTGCATTTATAACACCAGGCTAATAATCTTCTTGTTCAAAACACCATACAGGAATTTTGCAGCTCGCGACCGATACGTGTATCCCAACCGAATTGAGAGAGAAGCTATGATATTATCTTCATATGCTGGAATATTAATGGTAAGAGGGCAAGAAAGATAGCAGTATCCTTTGCTCTATGGCACCTGTCTAGAAACACTCCCTATACCCTGGATGTCTTTTTTCATTGAAAGCACAGTATAGAGACAGTGCAAATATTACAAATCTGTCTCATTTTTATCAGGTAGCCATTAAGTTTTGCTCAGCCTTAGAAAATAAACTAGGCAGTTTCAGTAGGTGGCCCTGTGCATGTGTATAGGTTACTTATCTTGTCTCACCCAAGTGCAAAATGGTGAGCAAGTTTCAGGACCAGATCTCAATAGATTTGTACCAGCAGCATGAAACGATACTAGGCGTTCACATGAAAGCTGTTTCAGAGATCAAAGGAAGGGGATATGAGCTGGATTTCATACATTCACTTTAAAGAATACTAATTCTGAGAGCTGAACCTCTCTCTTTACCTGTCTTCACAGAACAGCATTCCTATTGAAGAGATCTTTGAGATTTACAGCATGAGGCCCTCAGCAACACATTGGCAAAGCTCTGCAAATGTGAGTGATTTGTTATTTTTTCAGCACCTCTAACGGGTCTGAGTGAAGATCTCTCTTATCTGTAGTGGCCTGGTCCAGCATGTAGTGCATTGAGCTGGCATTCTGGGAATGTGATCCACATGTGGATTATTTCTCTTCTTGCTCAGAGTAAACACCGTTGAACTATTCTCACATCTGCCATTACGGCTTGGAGCCTTGTGGGTGGCCTTTCAGCATCATAACAAGGTGTAAAGCCTCCATGTGCAGTTGTAGTTATCCATGGGGTACTTCATCCCTGCTGCTAGTCTTACGGTGTGTGTCTGTCAAAGCTGCAGAGTGCAGCAAATTTCTTAACTGCTTGCAGATCATATTGGGGGGGGGAGGGTGTCTATTGTTATGGCTACTGTTTATTCCAGCTCTCCCATACTAATAAAGGAAGAGACTTCATTCTATGGAAAGAATTACTACTATTAGACCAGTAGTGGTTGGGGATATGTGGATGATAGCTGGTAACATCCTACAATAAACTCTCATGTATCTCCTTGTTACAGCAGAATATAAGCATTCAGGCAGCATTCAGGACCACAGGCTAGGTACGACAGTGTGAATTTTATCTGAGGTTAGTGCTTTCCTTTAGGATTGTCATCTGGCTGCCAAAGATGGCCAGACCACTTTTTCGATGCCCAGTCTCCTTCCCCAGTCCACTCAGGTTTCAAACCAGAAATCACCAGGGAACAATACCTAACCTTTGCTAGCTCCTGGCCTCTGGTGCTGCCTTGCACAGCTTGGCCTCACTGAGGAGCCAAAGTTGCTTTGCTGGGCAGTATACCCTGTAAGCAGTTGTATAAACAAGTGAAACTCTTCCTGCACAGCCCACCTCTTTGCTACAGTTTTTCTGCCGTCCTCTTTTGTATGGACTCAGCAGATCCTTCATGGTCTCCTTGACTCATTCCTCTTCCCTTGCAAGCTGATAAATTTTCCAGCTAAGAAAATGTGCTGTAGGTCTGAGATAAGGCATTCATCAGAGAAACTAAAGGTGTGAAATTTGGCTAGAGGCCTTTAACCCTGCAAGACAGAGACTTCCTTCCATACCTCCATGGGTTTTTTTGTAAACTGTTGTATGCTGCTTGACAGACTGTGTCAACACTGCAGGTCTTAATCTGGGGTCATGTTTAGGCAGGTTCATACAATGAGTGCTATGTTTACAGAAGCCAACTCTCAGAAGGGCACTCTGACTCTTGCATAGGCATTACATGACACTGTTCAAGGAGATTCAGTATCTACATCCTAGGAATCCTTCCCGGATCCCAGTAAAGGATCAGAGATGGCGCCTGTCAGAGAGCCTTAAATTCTCCCTTTATTGCAGCGTGAAAAAGAGGAGAATAAGAAACCACTGCTAAGCCAATTTTTACTTGCAGTGCATTGCAGTCCTATGGAAGGTGGACATACAGATTAAAGAGAACCAACCAGCAACTCTGAGACTGCAACGTCATCTGTGTTACCTGTGCACCTGCAGGGAAAAGATGCAGACTGAATGTAACCATGAAAAAACAAGGGAAGTTGGGACTAGGCAGGAGAGGAAAGGTGCTTACTACATTTAACCTCTAGAGTTTGACCTCTTGGTGCTTCCCTCATTACACCACCACTGGGATCAGAAACCTCTAGCAGCATAAGGGCTACTTCTAAAATCTCTGTTCCATCTTTTTAGTCTAAAAAGTTACCTGTTGCATGCTAGAATATTTGAATTGTGCGCTCCTGGGTTTAGAGGTTTATGAAGGCTTTTTATTGGCATGCGTCTTTCTGGCTTAATTGCCTGGCTGACCACAGACTTCATGGTTCCTTTTTGGGCTGCACACTGCCATGGGACTTTGCCAACCCAAGCAAACAAAGTGCTAGTGCAGGGAAAGCACAGACACATAAAAGCTCTTTGTCTTTGGTAGCTGACCTTCAGGGAGGTGGTTTTGTTCTTCAGAGGGCAGAAGCAGCTTGTTTGGCTCTGTTGTGCTGTTCCTCTGTTGGACCTCTGCTGAAAGTTGTCCCCAGGTTACCAGAAAAAGAAACTGTGTATTTGGTCCGTGCAAAACTGGATACAGCAGACAAATGTAACTGAGCAACCAGATGGATACCAAAAAAAAAAAGCCTTCACTAGACAAAAAGGAGATACTTACTCCAGCTTTACTGATCAGATCTCATCTTGGCCCTGCAGAGATTTCACCAGTTAAAACTCTCCAATCCTATCCTGCCCTGACACTAATACCTACACTTAGCCCCAGTCTTAAAGTGGTATCCTATTCCCAAACATACTTAAAAGGCTTTCACCATTGCTAGCATCACACACCTTGCAGAATCTACCCCAAACTTTTGACATCTTCTGCCCTTTAGGTCTGAGGGAGTCCACCAAAGAAGAGGTACCAGTTCAGTGGTACCAGTGACTCCTAGCTTTGGCCATAGCAATGGTAAGCTATTGGGCCCATATCCCACCAGCCTACTGCCTAGACTGGTGTGCTATAAGCAATAAAGTGGAAGGAATCTCCTGCTGCATGAAGTCATAGTGCATTTGGATCCTATAATATCTGTGTCTTTTAAAAAATATGTTACATTTTAAAGTCAAGTCATTTGCCCCTTTTGCTTTTGCCCCATTAGTAATAGCGAACTAGCTCCAGTCTTCTCTCTTTCAACATAGCAAAAAGCTGAACTATTCATCTCCTCCTCTACTTTACAGTGCACCAGGGAGGGGCAAGAAAAGGGCAGTCCAACTACTCACAACCACACTAAGATGTAACCCAGCTCCTGGGCCTTTGGCATAGTGCTTTACAGAGAAGCATTCCCACCAGTGTGCTCTAATTATCATTAATGTGGTGTGGGGAAGGAGGCTATGCAGGTCCGAGGAGATATAGCCTGCTTCACAAGGGCCTTGCCTGTGTTCAGAGCAAGTTTCTCTAGCAGCATATCTTTAGTCATATAAGTGTAATTGCCCTTTAAAAAATACAGGAGGTATTATAATTTTTAATTCATTACTCAAGTCACAAGAAAGCATTCTGTATGGCCCAGCTATTTAACAAAAAAGCATTTGTGCTGGAATATGTAGATTTTATTTTCAGTAACACAGACTTTATTGATGTTTCTCAAGCAACCATTAAAAGTTGCCGTGGAATTGTAATCAGACTATAATAGGTGACTCACATGTAATTCACAATGCTTCTGGTGCACTTAATTTGTTTTTCTTACCTGTCATGGTTAGCCATAATATTAATGACGGACTGCCACCCGGTGTCCAGAGAGGGCTAGAGCTACACTCCAGCTCACAGTTACATGCATTAGAACAGCCTTGGCCGTAACCTCTCTTAGTTGAACTTTCCCATGTCAAGAACTAGAAAAGCCACTAGATGCCACGTAGGGGCATTTCACAACATGTTAGTTCGAAGGAGGGATCTTCCCCTCTGCTCCTGGGATGAGTGGGTGGATCAGCTCTCCCTCCTTTTGCTGTGAACATTACACTGTATATTTTTACTGTCATGCTTCTCATGGGCAGGAATCCTTTTCTTTAGGAATTTCCAACCCAGGATATTTTTAGAAATCTCCATTTTGAGTGCACGCCATATGCTGCAGAGGAGTGATGTTTTCCTGGAAGTTTTCCAGCTACTCACGCTGTTTCCCATGGTGTTTTGGGTTTGGGTTTGGTTTGGGGGGTGGGGGGTAGTGTTTTTTTTAGTTTTGATTTATATTCTGATGTTATGCAAGCAGAGACAAAGAAAGAACAGAAACAGTCTTTCTGTTCATCTCATGTTGCTATGCCTTGATCCTGTCCCTAGTGGACTCAGGGATACTTCCTTGATGGTCATGAGGTAGCAAAGTTACAAAATTTTCTGAAGAGGAAGATAAGCCATTGCTGTTGGGATCTCCAGTTTCTATTTCAGCAACAACACTGCTTAATTTTAATAATGGGCTTAAGATCATTCCCACTCTATGAGAAGGGAATAGAAACACTTTCCTGAATTTGGAAACTAAGTATAATTCATTTTGCAAAGCCCTAATTAGTTTAAGAGGTTAAATCTACTGTTTTCATTAACAGTAACTCATAAGCACAGCTTATGCCTCATTAAGAGTCCTAGACTCAGAGCTGGAATACAGCCCATCTCAAAATTCAATTTCTGTGGATCTCAGGTTTGGTTAATTTTTCTCTGCCCCCCCATTTCCCATCAAAGTAAAACAGTAGAGTGCGGCATATGAAGAGACGGACTCACTTTCATTTCAAGTGAGACCTCGTTTATTGTTCCCTACATACTTTTATACATAGCCCAAAATATCAACTCCGCCCATATACGTTCCCCCTTAAAACTTTCCACTGTTGACTTCTCTGTTCCAACCTCCCCTTGACCTTCGTGGATTCTTCTGTTTATCTTTTACGGTTTCTCCTGCTTGCCACGTCAGCATTCCACCTTCAGTATCGCCTGCTTTTCTCAGGCCCAAGGCTTGTTAGATATCAGCTCTTCTGTGCTACGGCTCCAAGGGCTTAGCAAGACTGTCCTATCTGTTCCCTGCTCTCCTTCTCTTCCCACAGTAGAGATTCCTGTTATCCCCCATCACTTTTGAAGCTTTGGCTTAGATCTCCTTGAAAACCAAGCGCTAGCTTTACCAAGATATATAGATACTTAGGGAGCCTAAGTCACATCCTAGTGGGATTTAGGATCCAGAAGATTTCTGATTCATGAGAAGGGACGTCCTAGCCTGAGATGGACCTAATGGTTGTTACCCCAACTGCCTGCTGCTTCTCAGAGTTTCCTACCCTATTGTCCAGACATTTCAGGAGCTGCCATGTGAACAGCTGAGCAGCCACAGGCTGCCCACCAGGATGTTTTGGCAGACCACAATCCCCAGGCTGCACCAGTACATACAGGGCTATAAAATGCAGCAGTTCAGCTACTGTGTGGACAACTGACATGTCTGGGCAGCGGGGTTGGGCACTTCAAGAAGCTGGGTAGGCCAAGCAGCCAGGACAAAAACTACCAGCAAAGCTGTGCTCATTTATCCGTCAGGACCTCTGAAGCAGTTATCTTACTTTCAGCTGACCACAAAAGATTGTTCCCATTTGGCTTGGCACATAGTTTCTGCAGACATACTAATCTATGAATTGTCCTTCCAGGGCCACTGGATTCAAGCTTTCAAGCTCTCCCTGCATCCATTTGCCATGCTGACTGCCCCTGAAGCTGCCGAGTATGCCTGGAAGCAAAGTGAGCACATTTCACCCCAACTCCCACAAGGCCAGGGCAGGGGGACATGGGGCAGCAGCACCTGGCCCAGCAGAGCCACCAAGCTACGGCCTGCTGAGCTCCAACAGCTGCATATGGCAAGGATAGTGTAAACCTTGGTCTGTGCCTATTCTCTTGTGGGGCAGAGGTACAGGCATTTTCTCATTGTAGCATAGAAATAGTGTTTAGCTCAGGCTCCTGAGCTCATGATGATTGCAAAAGGAGCATTTTCCTCAAGTTGAGGTAAACAATGAGATTACACATTTCTGGTGGGATCAGCCTTCATGTCTCACAATCACTTGTTTGTTCTTAAGCTTGGACTATTACTAGGACTTTTGCAAAGGTCAGTTATGCTACTGGCCAGTGAAATAGCCACCCCCCCTTCCCTGCTTCTTCTCCAAGTGCAGCAAAACAGAGTAACTCCAGGAGCATTACTGAATTTGAAGCTGGAACATCTTACCTCCAACCATGTATTGCAACTGATCCCATGCAGTAGGTCTGTAAAGCAGCCTGGTGGCCCCCTGTAAACCCAAGATGATGTGAAGCCCTTTCTCCCTCCCAAGGCATCCAGTACCGGAGAGCAGCAGCACATCAAAAGACCAACCCTTGTTCAGCAAGGAGAGCTAAGAAGGACAGCAAGCAATGGGACTCACCAGAGGAAAGCAACAGGTTGACAAAGTAGGTCTGAAGAATTCACACAAGCCAGTAAAACTGTTTTTGCAACACTACCACTGAATGTCACAGCTAGAGTGGCACCTTAAGCCACCCAGAGGCCTCAAAGCCTTTCTTGTCTGCCCTGCTCAGCACTCTAGCATGAGAACTTTCATAGTAGCACTAATTTATAATATAGTGTCAATGTTAAATTGGACTTTCACAGCAACTGTATCATACCTTGGCAGGAGGTGTCACTCCTGAGCTGGAAAGTCAACTCCAGTAATACTCAACATACACAGGGAAGGCACTCTTCTGGCTAATATCCCTGCAGAACACATTCACTGTCACTTTCAAGTTAAAAAACAGTTGAAGACTATTTTTAAAAAAAATGAACAAAAACCTGACTCCATAAAGAACCCAGTAATGTCAGATTAGCCTAGCATGTACATGAATTAGGCTCTGCCTTTCTATTTGTCCATGATTTGCTAAAGCCTATTGTTTGCTGCAGCTCCACTGAGCAGCAGAGCTAAGAAAACATTTGTTGTAGCAGTGGCAGGGCTGGATTTCACCAAGTAGAGGGGCTCCCCCACAGCCTCAAGTTCAATGTGCGTCACATGTCACACAGCAGGAGGGAAGCTGATCTGCCACGCAGTCCCCATCTCTCCTGATGGATTCAGCCCTGCATGCTGTGCTTGTGCTTATTAACATTTGCATCCTGCAGGGAGCTACAGAAGCAAAACAAGGAATCTCTCCAGAGAAACCTGGAATAGATCAAAAGCAAGGAATGCAAAGGAAGCAAAGACATAACAAAGACCCAGAATTCATGTACCTCACTTAGCTGTAGGTGATCTAACTGATGTCTTCTACCTTAGCTTTGGTAATGCATTTGCGACTTGTGGTTTGGGGTGGTTTTTTGGGGTTTTTAAATCTTAGCAGTCATTCCTTCCTTCCCACCCCTCATATCTTGTACCCAAGACTCAGACATTCCCTCCTCTTCCCTTAGCCACCTCTATCCTGTTTCCCTGCCACTGTGTTGGGAGCTTACATTTTCCCAGTGCATCCCTACTGCTTGTCAACCCACCATGCTACTTTTACAGAGCCAAAGAGAGGATGCAGCACTTCAGAGACAGGGAGTACACGCTTCCCTTTGTCCACAGTGCTGTGCAACTCCCACACATGATCCAGAGTGGGGCAGGAATGAGCTTCCCTGCATGTGATATGAGGGTTGCGCCTCCCAGGATGATCCTGTTTTCTTCAGCTCTCCCCTGTAACCATCCTACTTTCTTATTTCCGTAAAGGACTCAGCTAAAGAAAAAGCCTCTCCCTGCAGTGCCAGCATAGCACTGAAGCCTAACTGTCTTCCATTCCCCACTTGTAGGCCTCTAATGGTTTGCCTCTGTTATGCCCATGCTGTGCTGCCCAAGAACGTTCCCCGTTTCCTAGATGGGCTGTCACAACCCTTATCCTTGTATTAATTCTGCCTTGGGATAAGAGTTGGGTGCACATGGTTCTCCTTCCACGTCCCTCTCTTCCTCTGGCTGGAAGCCTGGGCACACAGCATGGGGTGTTTCTATAGGACTCTTTCTACTTAATTCCGTAGAAGTTTCAGGGCTCAGTGGGGTACTAGCAGTGTTCACTGCTGAGAGGTGCATTTAACACTAACTGCGGGGTACACAGACCCCATTAGAGCTCTTCACATATAAAAATTATAGAAATGAAGATACCCAGCTACTTCTAGCCAGGGGATAGACATCCATCCAAAGTATGGTCACATATTGTACAGCTGCATTAACCCATGCCTTGGAGATGGTCCTGTACTCTAATGCAAAATATCTGCTGAAGGAAAAAGCAATAAACACTTGTGAAGCAAAACTTTTTCTTCTTCTGCCTGCTGATTCTCAGTCACTGAGCCTATTTATGGAGATGTCAAAAGACAGCACTACTCAAGAAAGCCTAGGGATGGTTAAACTTAGTCAGGGATTCAAAGGGTCTTTTAGAAGTCCTCACGGACTCAAAGCTTGCCTTCAACTCACCAGGTTCACAGCTTTTTTTTTTTTTTTTTTTAACATAACTTATCACAGATTTCCTGTTAAAATCAGTCTAAAATAAAATGTAGTTGCTGTCCTTTCAATTCTGAGCTGTCCATGGGGAAAGACCTAACGGCAGATTGGTACATTCAAAAATTACAGATTAACTGTTGAGTCTTTGTGCTGGTATTGATGGAGCTTCTTGGCCATACCATGCATCCCCCCACTTTCCTTTCAAGCCATGTCAGCCAAAATTGAAGGCCTAAGGGAATCAGATGAGAAGGCTAGAAGGGACTTAAGATCAACAGCAACATCACCCTCCCTTACACAGGAAGTCTTTAGCCATGAATTTCTGCAGCATCACCTGTTTTGGCCTGGTTCACTCTGCAGGAAGCGGGATTGCTGGAATGCACTATCCAATCCCATTTAGCAGTTCCTACCTCTCCTCCATGGCCTGTGTTCACTGCTGGGACAGGCCTGCACTGTCACATTCAGCACAGGCTCATTCCTGGAGTTCAGAGCTTCCATCAGCTTCTAAACAGAGGCTTCTGTTCTTGCAAACAAATTCAGCAGAGCAGTAGGCAGCAGCCAGTGCCAGGACCTGAGCAACTTTCATTCCAACTCAAATAGCATCAGTCTGAACCCTTAAAAGCCAAAGCAAAGAGAAACTGTACTTTGAAATTAGGTCATTACAAGAGGGGAGGAGGGGATATTGCTGCTGAGCACATGAGTAGAAGAACAATGGCGAGGAGGTGGTTAAGATTAAACAGCTAGAGAGAGAGATTAACATCTCATGACTGATTTTTGTTCACTGACCTGCAATAAAATAAACAGTAAGACTTTAACAAATAGGTGATTAACCGTGTTATTCCAGTGCTGTCTTTGCTATTAGAGTACTGCCATGGTCTTCACTTCTCATTGGCTAATACTTCCTGGTTTTTAGAGATAAGGCTGGTGGAGTTAAGAGGAGTAAGCAACAGAAATCTTGCTATGCTAATAAGCGTAAAAACAGTGTTTCATTTTCAGAGTGCAAGTACCTGCCCCTTCGCTACTCCCTCCCCTGTTGGCTGGCTGGTGTCTGGTTGTCTGCACACAAAAATCAAGCCCAGCAGATCAGGTGGTTTGCCATTCACATATTCACATTTTCAGACAGCCAAAGTCAGGGAGCTGAAAGGTGCTTGTAGATGGTTTGCACAGCGGGATTGGTGAATGAAAGCCTTCTGCCACCTTGACTGAAATTTCCTCCTTTCCTGAGCTATATTGTCTCCTGAATGAAAAAAAGGCTTTGCTGTGACCAGACCAATTAGCCAGGACAACTTCAAAATCTTTTCTCAGCTATGCAAAAAGCAATGGACATAGTTCAGAACTCGGATGAGGTACAGAGTCATGAATTTGTTCTACAGGACCCAGAAGAGACCTCTGATCATATGTGCTCACTTAGCAACAGTTGTCACATGCATACAGTTGGTGCCCACCACTGCACTGCAATACTACCCACAGTGGGAAAGGTAAGAGACCATTCCGGGTCTGTTCGTTGGAAGTACCTGAAATCATGTCGTACAGCAAGTGAGGAACTGAACAGGGCATGACCTAGTTTCCCTTTGGCAATTTAAGAGCTGCCCATTGTACCCCAGAGACTGACTCCAGTAGCAGAACTCATGGTGGCAACTTGGTGCTGCAATTCACAGCCCACTTTATGACACTGAAATTGGTGATGGTTTCAGCTAACACTCTTGGCTGTGAACAACACAGTAGCTGAGGCACAGACGTACTGCCTGCAGAACCAGAGGTGCTAACTTCCTAAATTGCCCCACACAAGCTTGTGAGTCAGAGTCTTTTAACCATAGCCAGAATTACTAGAGCACTGCCCATGCAAGCAAGCTCCGATTTCCTCCTCATTTCTGCTACAGTAATCCTGACTTCAGACATGTCACTACTGATTCTCTAGCTACTCCTGAAAATTCTCACTCATTTTGGTGAAGAGCTTTTTCCTAGTCAAACATCAGGTGGAAACACCTAGCATCCATCTTGGAATGGCAAAATGCCCCTGTTTTGTGTGAGAGATTGGTTTATCTGTAGTGGTAATGGTGAGTGTACATTGCCCCCTGCCATTTAATAAGGATACAGTTAAATAAGATACAGTTAAAAACAACATTGGTGAAGTGGTTTGTGATGGAAGGATGTGAAGGGGGAGGTTTCATATTCCCCCTACCCGTTTGCCCAGAAGACACCCTCGTCTTTCTCTTTCCTTTCCTGCCACAGCACTGAAAGCCCCTTTCCTTAGCCTGAGACCGTGTAAGCAAAGCTGCACTCGGCTAAGTCTCCCAAAGCTTCCCCTGTTCTTTCTCATTACAGCCACACTCATTTGTTCCACTGGAGGTGGAGACTATGTAGTTGCAAATAGAGCACTTTTAAGTAAACTAGATCTACAAAGGTGTTCATCTGCATGCCAAGTTAACTGATGAATCATGTTGACAAGGCCTTTACATGCTTGAATGAGTTTCCCCAAATACATAAGATTATAAATCTGTTTTTGGAGTGCAGTAGTTTTTTTGATCTGAAGCCTCACCTACTGGTGATATAAGACATTTGTATAACCAGCTTTGCATTTTCTGTGAAGCAGTTTGTTTGTTAAAAGTCTAAGATCTAGGTTCAAGAAAATGATAATCAGAATAGAACAAGTCAAGGTTTGTTCCTGCCCTACACCAAACAACAAAAAAACAACAGAGGAAAAGTTCCAAAAGGGAGGAATACAGTTTTCCGTAACCTACTAGCTGTGCTTTAGTGTTAAAGCACTCTGCTTTAGTGTTAAACAACAATCCTTCCTGGTTCCAGATAGAGAGCGACCTGAGTTTAAGGCAGCTTGCTCCTTTTGAATTTTGAAAACAGACTTTCAAAGGGAAAAAATTGAACCAACTGATTTGTAATGTTAGTCAGTAATTCAGATACACTGATAAACACCTAATAAGAACCATCTGATTCCAATCTTTTTAGTTGTCAGGGATGCAGCAGTTAACAACACACCAGGAAGGGACAGAAACTTTTAATCACTATTTCCTCCTAACACATCTGCGTTAAAATCTGTACACAACAGAAGGGATTAGTAGGCAAAAGCTAACAACATCACGTGAGATGGAGACTTTTCCTGTTTCCAGGATAAAGCGGGTGACAAAGTATTGAAATGGAAGCAAAGTTCATCTGCTCTCACAAAAGGAAAGATTAAATGAGTACCATGGGACAAACTTAGGCAAGAGGTAATCGACACAGAGTGGGGAAGGAGAGGAACAGACCGACACCAGAAACTGCTCAGGTCCAGCTCAGCTTTCAGGCAAAGGAGGTTCTGTAAAGAATCATTCTTATACACACATCCCCCATTGGGTCAGGTGCACCACACAAAATAGTTGATACCAGCTGAAAATGTAGTCCACTCCACAGTTACACAGTAATTCACTTGCACACAGCATCAGCAAATGCAGCCCAAACCCCAGGAAATAAGAGTAAATGCAATAAATGCCATAACTGCAATAAAGACAAAACATGAGACCTCTCCACAGCTTAGAACGGGCCCTTTTGTGTTACTTTTTGCAGCTGCAGCATTAGGACTATGGTATATAAAAGCAACCACAGTGTTTGCTCACAGCTCTCAGCTTTCACCTCAGCAAACTGCCAAAAATGGGAAAGGTTAAGTGGAAGCCCCAGTATGCCAGTACTCTGCTCTCACACAGACACTGGGACGGACTATGAGTCTTTGCAAATGTTTATATTACAGATCATTTTTTACAAAGACAAGAGCTTCCGGGGCCACTGCTACGAATGTAGCAGTGACCACCTTGACCTGCGGTCCTATGTGAAACAATGCAATTCCATCCAGGTAGAAAAAGGCAGCTGGATGATTTACGAGAACCCCAATTACTCAGGACACCAGTACTTTTCAAAGAGGGAGACTATTCTGACTTCCAGAAGTGGTTCAGTCTCTGCAACTGCATCAGGTCTTGCCATGTAATCCTACAAGTGAGTTGTGCTTGGCAGTGTATTACAGTTTAAGGAATTGGGTGTGGTTTACCCATTAAGAATATAGCTATATAGTCTCTTCAAGTAACTCAAGAGACAGGTGAAGTTCAGTAAGGCAATGCAAAGTTTCACTGGAGATGAAGCAAATTATCTGTTTAATATCAGTGCTGTTTCCAGGGCCTGTTCATAACTGGGAGATGCTAAAAGAAAGCTGAGTGATTGTTTCTAGGTAGAGAATGTTTTTACATTGCTCAGGGAAGGGCTAGCAGGGCCAGCTGATAGAAAGTTCTGCTGTAGGCTGATGTATGCAACTTGCTCATGACAATATTATGTTATGATTCAATGACACAAGAACATCTTGAATCAGATTTGCAATGGGTATGGCTTTCCTCATATAAAAGCTGTGTTGGTTAAAATCAGGCAAAGAATTAATACTTGCTAAAGTACTTCTCTGGTTAGTAAGATATACTGTAGAGGATAAGCCATAGCAGCAGGAACACTCCACATGCCCATGCTTCACATAGCTCAGCAGTTTGCCACATGGCAGTTGCTTGCACACCAGTGTATAATGGGAGCATATGGAGTAACATGGTAAATGTCTTTTAGTAGCAGAATTCTGAAAAAGCCACATTATTCACACTTGGTCACAAGTAAGTGATACAGATAATCTCAAAGTCACATTAATATGTTTTCTCCTATTGTCACAATATAGAGTCCTTATAAATCCCATTTCTTCAAATCATAAAGCATCCACCATTTACTTCCTACCACACATGTGATCATACCCATTTGCTGGCACTCCTGAGCTCCTCCCTGTGGGTAAGAATTAAACCTCCTCTATTAGCTTCAAAAGAGTGAATCTCTTCGCAATCCCATCTCCAGAATAGAACACAATTTCTCAGAAATGCACACAGTAGCTGGGAAAGGTACCTTTTTCTGTATGTCTGTCTTGTTCAGTAATGTCAGAATCAGTTAAATTTCTGTCTTTCCTACATTTTTGCTGTGTTTGCCACTGCAGAATTCTATTTCCCACAAGATTCAGCTCTATGAAAAAGAGGAGCTCCAAGGCCAAATGTTGGAACTCACTAATGATTGGCCATCAGTTCCAGGCTACATCCATCTCCCTGAGATCCACTCCCTCAAGGTTTTAGGTGGCTCTTGGATCTTGTATGAAATGCCCAACTTCAGGGGCCAACAGTATTTACTGAAACCTGGGGAATACAGAAGATCCCCTGACTGGGGTGCAGTAAATGTCAAAATTGTCTCTTTGCAGAGGCTGGCTGACTTGCACTCAGTTATTGCTCCCACACTAAATAAACAGTGAATGCATTTCCAAATCCTTGTTCAAACAAATGTTCCTTCACTACTACAAACAAATTAAAGTTGTGCAGTCCAGAGGGAAATCCGATTGCTGTCACATTTCAGGGGAGAGGGGGAATACTTTAAAAAATATTCACAATTATCCAGCTGTTCCACAGTACATGATAGTTTAAATAACGGTTGAAGGTCCAACTGCATATTGCTAACCCTGGTAAGTGTAGAGCTCCTCAGTCATTACTTCACTGGATATAGCTATTAATGGGAAGGTCTGATTCTTTCATCTAAAGTTTCTGCAGTTTTACAAGTTTTGATCTAGGAATAGATTCCAGCTCTAAGTATACCAGGGTTAACAATATGCAGCTGGACCTTTAACTGTTATTTAAATTATCATGTACTGTGGAACAGATAAGTAAGCCCCATTAATAGTTAAATCCAGTGAAGTATTGACTGAGGAGGAAAAGGACAGAAAGATGCAGAGGAACTCAGAACAAGGTGTATTTGGCAACAAATGCTTCATGCAAACAAGCTGCTCCGTGCTACCACCAGTCCAGCAAAGCTTTCCAGTCTTATCCCAGCTGATTCCTCCAGAATGAATTTTTCCAGATCCTTAAATCACACCACCTTTATACAGCATGTTTTAGTGAACCTGTACTTCATGAACTAGATGTTTAGCTGGTGTCAGTCGCCCTGCCTCTACTAACTTCAGAGCTGTGCTATCTGCTGCAGCAGGAGATTGAGCCAAATCCCTCAATTGCCAAGCTATTCTGCATGCAAAAGGAATTAAATAAGCATACCAGTGTGGATTAGAAACAGGACAACATCTTGTTGTGCTGGAAAAAGTCTATTGCAGCGTTAATTATCATTCAAGTAATTACGTATATGCCGACTAATCGTCACTGAATCCTGTGCCAGCAGGCACTCTGTGCAATAATGAATGAGAGCCATAATAAAATGTAACAAAACACAGTTAAGGGCTCTCACATCTTAACATATCTCTTCTCATTTAGATAGTGGAGTCTAGATTTTTTTTTTTTCCCCTGGGCGTAGTTAGGCAAATATGCTACTGCTCTTCAGCAAGGTGCTGGAGACTTTTGGAAAGAGAAAGCAGTACAGAGAGCACAGAACTACTAGGACACTCCGCAACCTTATGTAGTACATGTTTAATTTTAAATAATTTCATCTGGGCTTTAAATGGTAGGCTTTGATTTTGTTTTGCCTAGTAAACATTCTGATAATAGAGTCCTTGAATAAAACAAAGCAACTTCTACAGCAGTGAGGTAGACCGCTGAAAACTCACATCTCCACTTGCTAATGTCAGAGACCTCATTTAGCCATTATTTCACGCTCATATGACCCATCAGTAATAGCCTGTTAGTGATCCTCACCAGCCTTTCCCTGACAACACTGGAGAGGAAAATAGAACTATTCTTTGCCCTTCTCGTCCTTTCTTTTGTACATGGGACACTCTCTCTGCCCGCCTGCCTGTCCTTTAATGCACAAAGTAGGCTGTTCAGCTGCTGCAAATGTCTGGTGTATATAAGAACACCATGCTTCAGCCACACAGAAATGGAGCATGAACGATTCAGCTCTCAAGGCAGGGGTGTCAAAAAGCATGTTTCCTCTTGTTCACAAATGCCTAATATTGTGCATTTATAGGAACTGCACAGTGTGAGTAATAGGTGTGTTAGCATGCTTAGGTTAGCATCCTAACTCAAGTTTGCAAAATAACACAGCAGCTCAAGCACAGTATCTACTTGCCTGCTTAGAACAGGGAACCAAAATATTTCATTTGCCTTCAGCAAGAATAAAATAAAGAAAAACCAGACCAGCTCCCCAGACAGCAATTAACATATGCCCATGTACTCCAACAAAGTATCTAGTTCAATTAGTGCAATTGAGAAATATGGGTACATAGTGATGTGTAGGTTACATGCTGGCATTCCTTTGGTCAAAGGCAAGAATGAACAGAAATGTACTATTGGGTGATCAGAGCAATAGTTAGGATGTCTGGATTCTTAACCCTGCTGTGTCCTAGAGTTTGGGGGAGGCTAAACCTCTCCAAATTTCTCCACTTGAGACAGGGATGGTGGCAATTCCTAGTTTTCAAGGAGCACTGAGAGGTTTTACTTGCTTTTGTTTGCAAATGCTCAGAGAATCTCAAGCAGACATTAAGAACAAGGGTGCTAGAAGAGAGGAGCACTGGGAATTCACACAGAGCATCCAAGTTTTTGCTAAAAAGTCTTCTAGGTTCCTGTAGCTTGTTTTATGGTTGGTAGCAGGAACTACAGTTGCTGGCATGCAGGGTATGTTTCTCTACACAAACACTCACTGCTATTTTCAGATTATCCCTACGCTTGAGTTTTTCTGGGGTGCAAAAGCAGTCAATCTCCACGTAAAAGCAGCTGTCATAACAGCATACTAGTTGAGGGCAGTTGGAACAGATGTAAATAACCAGACTCCTCAGATCATGGATACCATTTGGCTAACAAGATATTTTGGCTCCAGAGTTTAAGATCAACCC
>WAAD01018558.1:0-12147 GCA_013389945.1 Fregata magnificens | reverse complement strand
TCAGCTTGGGGAAGAGACCCCCCCCCCCCAGATCTCTAGGCTGGTCTCCAGCATTCAGGCAGGAGGAATCCACAAAACCCCCAGCTGCTGGGGGCAGCAGGCACCTATAACTTCCCTTACCATGTAATAGTCTTGATATGATGCACATGATTCATTTTATACATGTTAATGAGATCTCCATGTGACAAACAGCTGCAGATCTGTGCACAGTAACCTGCAGTCACTGACTGGATCATGAGGGTCTTCTGGGTTCATCTGATGGTCAGCAGGTACAGTTATTCAGGAAACTGCAACATTTCTGAATTTTGGCAGGGTTTTTTTCAGGTGTTTATGACAATGAAAGGTTAGGAAAAGTTTATGATGGAAAGTAATTTGGTTAGTAATTATCAAAATAATGATAACACAAACACCTTTGCTACCCTAGTTAAGGAAAGAACAAGAGCAACCTCAGAGTAACAACCTCAGAAAAGCAGGCTCAATACAGCAAACAACTGGAGAAGATAATATGAGGGTTAAGGGGATGATGAGTGGCATCTGCCCGGCCTCTGAGCACAGTAATAAGCCTTAATGGCCCTGATCAGCCTCACCTTGGGCCTCCATCCACACCTGTGGGCCCAGGAGCTCTATTTATGCTCAGCCTGAGGCCTTCAATCCCTGTATGGGCTATGTTTAGAGGCTGAGGTCAGGACTACTGGTCTCCAGTCCAATTATGCCCCTGTTTAGATATGGTGCCTCTTGATCCAGATCTCAGCCAGTGGGTAGGGCTCCTGGCTTGACCTCAGTCCTGTCTTGTCACTATGAACCTGCCTGGTGATCACTGGACTTGATCTATGGATTGAGTTCCTGGCTTGACTTAGGATATGCCTCATCACTATGATACTGCCTTACAACCTATCTTCTTGTTTGGCCCTGGCCACGAGTTCCTGCTCACCTTACTGATCCTGCTGGCTGTGCTATTGTTTTAGTGATCCCCAGTAGCAGGACCAGAGGCAATGGATGCAAACTGAAATACAGGAGGTTCCCTCTGAACATAGGGAAACAGTTTTTTTTCTGTGAGGGTGACCAAGCACTGGCACAGGTTGCCCAGGGACGTTAAACATCCTTGGACATGTTTATAAGTCATCTGGACACAGTGCAGGGCAATTAGATTCAGGTCGTCCTGCTTGTGCCAGAAGATTGGATGATATGACCTCCAGAGGTACCTTCCAACCTCAACTATTCTGTGATTCTGTCCTAGCTGCACCCCAACACCCCCACTGCAGCTATTCCTCACTGCTCTCCAATGTTATCAATCACTGGAAAATCATAATGACAATCTATTTTAATGCTGAGAAAGGATATGATGTATACTGTTGGAAAACTTTTATTATGGACCTCAAAATGTGAATTATTTTTAAAAAACTGACTAATGATGAGCATGAAGAAATAGCACAATCAAAATGAGAAAGAGAAAAGACAGTGAATTTCATTAGAAAGGGCCAGAAAAAGCAACAAACACTGTAACTTCACTAGTAGACAAAACATATATATAGACCTGTTACTATATGGAAAATAAAATAAAATAATGGATGAAGTACAGAAGGTAGATGCGGTCCATTCTTTTGGGGTGTTTTTGGGGTTGGGTTTTTTTTTGCTTTTGTCTTTGCACATCAAAAAGATACAGATATGTAGACCTCTAAGTTCCCAGAGTAAACCTCTGGAGCATGCTTAAACAAGTCAATGTAATTTGGAAACCTATGTAAAGACCTTTGTGGGCTAACAGAGGATTAATGTGGTCACAGATAATTGGTAAAAGCAAATGCAGTATTCATTTTTTAAAAGTGAGAAAGAATTGAAAGAAACCAGGGAATGATAACTCAGGCAGGCTCACTTTGATAAAAGATATTAGAGCAAACTGTTAAATGAGCAACTTAAAATTATCCAAAAGAAACGATGAAAGATACCTAAAATTGTAAAAAGCAAATCAGGTCAAATCAATCTATATTTCAATTTTTTCTGCGGATTGACTAGCTTTGTGAGTGAAAGATATATAGATGTGACATACTGTAACTTTAATAATACACTGAGCTTTTACTTACTCGTTCTAATACATCAGACCTACCCAAAAGTGGGCCAAAGACTGCACTGCTTCTGCCCAGCAGTGGCTAAGAGGTACCATATGCTGTGTGATCTCTGCAGCTGCTGCAATGCAGAGTGTGCCTAACTTAGTAAGTAATAGGGATACACAGTGAGCTAATTGCAAAGTTCAGAGTCCTTGTCCGGAAGGTAAGCATGTGTTAAGCGGTCAGCTGCATCTGGGACATATGTGCTGCCCAACTATAGCGCATACTTCTTGATGAAATTGTCGATGACATTCAGCAGCTATGCAGAAGGCTCCTACGTCCGCCTACAGTAATCAGTATTGCTATGGATAGTGGCCTAACTGTTACAGTGAGGATCCAGGAGGCAGAAGATAATGTTGAGTAGGGAAGTATGAGAGGAGAGATGCTGGCAGGGCATGATGGTGTATGGGTAAACAATGCTAGGTTATATAGCGGCTTACTGCAGCATCAAGTTGGAATAGTGGTTCAATACTGAAAGCTGGATTCTTCAATGACCTACCCGCTCATTTGGTTTGAAAATGCATGCCATAAGCAAATTAGGGAAGTATAATCTATGTGTAATTGCAACAAAATAAGGGCACCCTAATCTCTCTCTCTTTCTCTAAAAGAGTACTTGTCAGCACTTTGTTATCAAGAGGGCAGGTCATTTTAATGGGCAAGGCGCTGTCCTGAACCCAACTCTGTTCAATATTTTTGTTAACAGTTTGAATGATGGACTGAAGGCTGTTTTTCAGAATTTTATAGAGATTGTTATGCTAGGAGAGGAGGTTTCAAGAACAGTGACAGACATGACAGATATTAAATGCATTGCTGACTAATTGGAAAGAATTCAAAATTAGTTAAAAAGAGTCAATGAAATTAAAAAGAATACTATATATATCTAGGAGGATTCAAATGTACAAAGACACAGGGAGGAAAGACTGGCTGGGCAGAAAGCTATTTGTGCTTATGCTGGTTTAAAAACTATAAGCTAACAACATGAGAACTCTGCAAAATCCACATTTCATTTTGGAATAAGTATTAGCAAAAAGAAAGTTAATTATTAGATAAAATAACAGTCAATGTTATTTCAGAGAATAGAATTCCCAAAATCTCTTGATACAAACTTAATAGAAAAAGGTGGTTCCTGCTGATTTCAAGTTTATTGATTTGTATGTGTAGAATAGGTGAAAACAGCAAAATTCTGACTGTATGAACCATGTCTTTCTCACAGACAAATACACTGACATTTTAATCCCTTTTTTCGGAATTACGTTTGGTGGGAAACAAATATCTAATATGATGCTCATTGTTACCAATGAGAGATTCTTGAATGTAAACATGACAATCATCCATTCACACAAAAAAAACCTGCATTCAATATTACCAACATGTCTTTCACAGTAATTTGCATAAACCAATATTTGATGACATTTAGAATAACAGAAAACACTCAACAACAACCATAATGGACATTTGTCCATTTATGAGTATGACTGAATTGAAAAATTTCCATCAAAACTTTCAATTTGTAGTAATTAAATTTTTTCTCTGTAAAATGGAATTCTATCCTTTTACCCAAACCATATATGTTTTTAATATTTTATGAAAAATGAGGTTTTTTCCTTAAAAATATTTGTCAAAAAAAATGTTTACATTAAAGTTTTCTTCAGAAACAAAATTTTACTTTCTGCAAATTTATTCTTGAAAAACTTGGCTTCAGGAACAGAAAAATGTCATTTGACTTATGTGATTGGTTGCATGGTTGTATGAATGAATTGCAAATTTTTGAAAACCAAAAGCAGAGGTACATCTATTAATTTGACAGAAGTTTGTAGTCTTGAATATTGTTGCCCTACATAGTCTAAGTTACTTTGTTTACAAGCTGTAAATAGAAAGAAGGGCTAAGTTTATCAGATTTTGGAAGGAGTATCAATTGGCCAGTAAAATTCAGTCGTGACCACATCCATTGTAAGATCTTCAATGAATTTGTACTTAAAAGTTAATCAAACAGCACTGGAGATGTGGAATCAATATCTCAAGCGTTCTTATGTTTCTCCTGATGATACATTTACTGCTGTCAATGTATTCACACTGCTCAGTTTCATTACGTGTTCAGGCTTACACAGTCAGTGATCTCTTTATCTTGGGAATTAATCAACATTATTTTTCTTCAGAATGCAACAGACTAGGAGAGGATACAGCCATCTTCTCTTTCTCGGACAAGAAATGGTGATTTCTTAACTCTCTGAAGGCTGAGTGTTTGATCATCTGCATAAACACTCCAGCCCTTCATCTGGGCTGATGAAAAAGTAGAAGCACCACTGTTAAGGGCAGTATTACTAGAATTGTCTGCTCTCTTTGATTTAAAAGATGACCTAACTGTAGTGATTCATACCCGTCACAGAGTTTAAGATATGCAGGGATTAGAGACCGGGTAACCCAGCATTAACCACCAGGTCTTCCAAATGCCAAGGGTATGTGCATTGAAAAGCCCTCCTTTAAGCAGACGCAAACTGAAGACCATTATTATGAGAGATGTCTATTTTGGCATTGCTGGATGGAACTCTCTGACTTTAGTAGTTTCACAGGATTTATTGTTTTGTTTTTGCTTGTGAGGGTAGTGAAGGGAATTAAAACAGAAAGAGATGTTCTATTAAACGCAGAAGTACCATGAAATTGCATTGCAAGACTGGACTACTGATCCTCAGGCATGGCACAACCTGCCTAGCTGGGCTGTAAAGAAGAATCTAATTTAGAAGTTATAAACCAAACTTTTAAGAATGTAAAAATATATGTAAAGAGGCCCAATATATTTGTTTTGTCCACTATTCTGTAAAATGAGAATTGTCTCCTACAGCTATGTGTTTATAGCCTTGCATTGAAGTATTATCTTCCACTACTAAATGCTTCAGAGACATTCTCATCAACAGTGGCTGAGAAATAGTTGTCACTCAATAAAAACAAAATGGAAGGAAGGAGGCTGGACATCAGCAACTCTGTTTTTTTCCCCAGTAGAAGTATACAATGTAATTTTTTGATAGCAAAACTGTGTTTAGAAAAATATAAAATGCAACACATGAGAAGATTTTCTACCTGAGAAATTAATTTATGTCATGCTGCTTTTTGTCCTCAACAAGGCTAAGTTAACTAAATAGGTGTACAGAATACCACATCAAAGGCAGACAAGTAAAAAAGATGAAAAAGAATCAGACAGACTGTTTCACAGTCTATAAGCACTCTAATTTTGCAAAAGTTTTTATCACATTCACAGTGTATTTTTAATGCTGATATTAAGTTAAGACACAATACCCAGACAATGGAAATATGATCAATTGGACTTCTCCAGTATTGCATCAGGCTAGCTGAATGCTGTTATAGTTCAGTCATACATGATATTAGATCAGTCTGTTTGGTGTAACATTACTTTCTAGTGATGTGGTGGGAAAAAGCAAACTTAATTTGAGAAAAAATAGAATGTGGGTATTTGACAAATTTCTTAAAGGTCATATAAAACCATTTTGATGTAGTTATAGTTCTGGATAATGGGAAGAATTATTTCTTTTAGTAAGCACTCCCAAGTCTCCATATATATATATTTATCATGATTTTTTTATATATATAGTACAAGAAGAAGATTAAAAGTACAATTTAGGTAGCTCAGTCTATGAGTAAATGTGCAGTTAGAGAACACATTTGCCATAGTTGTTGTAGGAATCCAATAACTAATTGCAAAAGAGTTTGAGAAGCAACAATGATGTGATATCTAAATAAGCGCTGTGGCACAGTATTGGTTGCTTTTCATCCTGGCTTCCCACATCCCAGTTTCACAGCCTATTCAGCTGGGCTGGTGGATTCAAATGTGAATTCCCTGTTTGGGCTGAATCTTGGTTTTGATATCTTTAAGTGGTACATAATCCAGTCTAATGTATTTTTTAATGCATGCCCAAGTTGGGTTTTGATTATGGAGTTTTATGTTAAGTTACTATTAAATTTTAACCTTACTCTGTCCTTGCCAGTCTTCCAGACTCCTTTCTAAACAAGCTAATGACCTTATGGTCTTCCTGGCTGTCAGGCTTCTCTATACCTGGAGTCATTCCTGGGCTTTAAGCTTCCTTACTCCATGCTGTGTTTGATAAAGAGGGCTGGACAATTCATTCTTATACTGCTAGGAAGGCAACATGTAGTTCTTGCCCATCAGGTATTTGGCTGTATCTGCGGGAGGTACATCGTCACTATTTTATTGAAAGAATCACTAAATACATCCTATTCAGTGATAAAATTTTGGCCTAGCAAATCTGTAAATACAATAATGCCCATATAAAGCAAGGGAACCCACTGTGGTTCCAAGTGGTGATAAGCAGTGACGATTGTACTCAAACACGTGACAGGGAGAGCATATCTTCCTGTAATACTTCTTTTATGAAGGTCAATGCAAGTGCACCTCTCTAAAAATGTGTGTGTGTGTGGGGGGGATTTTTAAAAAAGGAGAAAAAAAGGACATTTCTTCTAGATTGGATGTTATTGTGATTCTCGTTAGCCACACATAGCAGAAAGTAGCTTTGATCAGCAGAACTTCTCTGGGAGAGCAGAATGATTATCTGCATTTCACAGATGGGAAGCCATGCGTCAGAGAAGATCTTTGGCAAAGTAGAAATTAAAGCCAGGTTTGTCATGTCCTTGTCTAATTGTACACCAGTGAGTTCCTTCTTCCTCTTTATGATTCTCATGTCCATAAAATACTATCCTAGTCTTATGGAAGGCACTAGAAAAAAGTGAAAGAGAGGAAAAGAAAGATACATGGCTGAGAGAAGAGAAGGAATGTTCTTTGTGGTATGTTTTGGGAAAGGAGTCCAAGAAGGACAAATATAAACAGTCATTTAAAAAACAGGATGCCTGCTTTTCTTGCTTTGTTCTGATTCCTCCCACTCATCAGTAAAATGAAAATATTATACAAAAATTCCAGGAAAGTGATTTCAAGGAAAAAAGAACCAGTTGGCAACTTCTATAAATAGGTCTTTTTATTTCTTTCAGCTTTTCTGTTTTGTGGTCGGTGCTTCTCCCCCATCAAACAGGTTTGTTTTCCCCATACAGTCTGCTTTAAGTATATTAAAATTAATATTCTAAGGCAGATTGTTTAAGGACTTGACTGTGTTTAAAGATTGCCTACAGTTTAGTTGGCGTCAGTGTAGATAATTTCTATCTAAACCAGGCTTAATATTCGGACACATGATAGAAGGCAACTGTTAACAGCAGCTTGAGTGCCGCTTGCGGGCAGAGTGTCTGTAGGATCTGAGGACTGTGACCGCTGCACCCTGAAGCAAACAGCTGCTTTTTGAAGATGTGAATGACCTCGGCTGTCTGGCCCTACCACCAGACTCTACTGCTGTCCTTGCAGAGCTGGCAGGAGCTGATGTTTGCTTCCTTCTCACTCTTCCCCAGGTCAGACACTACTCTTCAGCACCCAATTTCCCTGGCAGTTTGTGTGAACGCAGCAGAATATGAAAGGGTGCATCTAAAGTGTGTTGCAGATTCCCCTCTGTTGCTCTTTTACCTTGGATGTGACCCATAGCAGAGGCTCAGACAGGCAGCCTGGGGAACTGGTACCTTCAACCGTTGCAGTCAGACCAAGTATAGCCCACCTAGGAGGACCTTGGCCCAGGTCAATTATGAACTTAAAGAAAAAAAGGCAGACATTTGTTAACATTATACTTTTTTTCCTTGCATAGACTGAAATAGGGCTGCTAGTTTATAAATTGCAGTAAAATGGAGCTGAATATGTGTAAAGAAATCCAAAATCCTACATTCTATAAGATGCTATTATTACTTTTTAAAAAATAATCATAATAAATATGACACTTTAAATAACTTAGCTTATCCTAGGGCTGACGGTTATTATAATTTATTTAGTTAATTTAAATTACAAAAAAATTAAAATGGTAACATTGGTTACGATTTTTTCTGCTGTTTATCAAAATGAAATATCAAACTGTAAGATGAGATTTAGGTCAAATAAGTTCTTTGTAGTTATCAAATTAATGGTAAGGAGAAAAATAGTTCAAAAAACTACCAATAGAAAGCAGGAGTAAAGGAATATACTTTAGGTAATAATCTTTGCTTGTTTGCTAGTTTCAGCTGTGAATAGAAGTTGTCATTTATTTCACTTTGATTCAGAGAAGTGGTTTTCAAAATAAAGTTCGCAGATCTTTGGTAATCTCCAGATTACTTCTACCAGGCTTCAATAATAATTGAGAAAAGAAATCATTCATAGGCTTAAATTTGCCTTTTAGGAGTCTGTACTCATGGGGAATTTGAAATCATGTGACTGGTTGACTAAGGACAGAAACTAAGTCTCTTGGACTGGTGCTGGAGAATTACAGCATTGCTCTAAGAGAGCTGGTGCAGAGGTATGAGAGAGTTTTTGGAGGTGCACATAAGACCTGAGGGGAAACTAATAGCTGATGTTTGATGACTTTTCATGTTGGAGTTGTGATAGTGTTACAGAATTTGAAGATAGTTCTGCAATTTGTGCTGCCAAAAGACTTGTTCTGATTTTCATCTCACTTGCATTATATTACCACTCTTATTCCATGAAGTACCACATTTAATTCTGGTTTACATGACTGTAGGTGAGGCAGGAATTTAGCTCACTCAATGAAATGGATTCTGGCTATACAGTTCAAATAAGTTTTTGTTGTTTGTGTTGTATATCCTATGATAGTTTGGCTGGTGACTTTAAATTATTTGGGAGAAGGAATTGTTGTCCAACATGTTCATAGATATTGCCAATAGAGACTCCACACCTGCTCCAGGAAATCCCTTCCAGTGCTTCACCATATTTTCTGCTAGGCATTTTGCCCTTATATATCTCCTTAGTCTACTTTGCCATAAATTAAGCCATTATATCTTTGCTTATACACCAACTATGAAAAACAGATTATTGCTTCATTTTTGCAGCAGCATGTTATCACTTCCTCTGTCAATTTCCACTTCCTTCAACTAACCAGCCACAATTTTAAACATCTTTCCTTGTAACTAATTTTCTTAAACTAACAATTTTTGCTGCTTTCCTCTGAACAATCTCCATCTTTCTTAAAAATGTACTGTCAAAACTTGGATGCTGGATTCCCACTGATATCCCATCACTTCTGCACGAACAAATAATTTTGCATGTCTCTTTTAATATGTATATAACCATGTATGGATTTTTGGGCAATAGTGTAGTATGTTTTACTCCTGTTTAGCTTCTGATTATGCACGATAACACATAATCCTTTCCTGCAGAAATGCTACCTAATCTCTTATTTTCAGTTTTATATTTGTGCAGATGTTGTCATAATGCAATATTCTATTGTTTCATCCTTTTTTGCAACTGTCACACCAAGCTGACAGGAACACTTTAAATTGTCTAAAAGTAGGCTATTTTTCTAAAAGTATGAAAAAGTGTATTATTGCTGTTCAACTTTGTCTCAGTAAGTGACTGCAATTACATTTGGTATGTTTCTTGCTATACTGAAAATGTGCAGATGATCTCATTATCTACAGTGGATACAAAGAACTATTGTGGAATAGAGCAGCATTAAGAAAATAATCTAAATCAGATACAGAGATTTGTTTAAAAAAACATTTTACATTTTGATAAGAATACAAAGGAAAATAAATAAAGCTCAGTATTTCTCTCCATGACTTTAAGAAAGATGTGCTCCTAAATGTAATTAAGGTAATGTTCCAGATTACCTGTTCCTGGAGGTCTTCCCAGCTAGGAGACATTCTCCCAGTAATTAGAGGCATTTCAGACTCTCCTAAATGTCAGCTCTGGGGTTGCTTTCTCACTTTCGGGGTAAGAGCTGCCAGTTAGATCTTGCCATGAAAAAAGCACTTAGTTCTTCTTCCCCTTCCTTTCAGCAACTTCCACAAAGTTCTCAAAGGAAGCCCATTTTTCTCCCTTCTCCTTTCCTTTACATAAATACTAAGACAACTATTTTCAGTCCTTTCCTCTGCCTCCCTACAGCTTTGAAACTAGGCAAGAGAAAACCACACTCAGCTGATCCTTTCCCAAGGTGGAGGGAAGAAAGGGAAAAACTACTACAGCTCCTAAGGGAGCGGAAGTGACAGCTTATGGATGGAAGTGAACTGGAAGCCAAAAGAGTGCATAAACACATGATGTTGAGGTTGAACTCGAGTACTGGGTTGATTTGAGAGTTGGGAGGATGAAGTGACTTCCTGAGCTGAGGAATGAATAACCAGAATGGCTGTGTACACACAGCCTCTCAGTTAAATTGACTGTTGAACTGCTAGAGCTTCAGAAAGATACTTTTATAACTTTAAGATTTGAAAGACTTTAAATTACAATTTTTGAAAGCTTTTAAGTATCTGTGAAAAATAGGCTGTTCTACTGATTTCAATGGAAATTTTAGTGGAGACATGCAGTTTGAAGGTCAATGAAAAATTAATTCATCTTTTCAATTGTAGTTCTAGTTTATTCTAAAGGATTACTTAGAATTTGGGAACAATACTAGTGACCCTCTCTACATAAGTGTTTATTTCAGGGAAAGCAGTTGAATTGAAAACACTGTAATATGATTTTTTTTCATGTTTTTAGTTTTTCTAAATTTTTTTTTTTTTGGTGAATGTTATAAGGCTTTCCAGGTTTCTTTCTTCTGTGAATGTGAACACTAACATCACTGTGTGATGTGAACGTTAACCTGGAACACTTCAAAATTTATATGGTTTCAGTTTAACAATCAAATAAATATACAAAATAGGCAAAGTTCCCAAATTTTCATTGCACTTGAGTTTTTTTATCCCAAACAAAATGTTCATAATGCCACATACATTGTAATTATTAATTATTGTGTGGATCACCGCTTGGTCAAGAGAATACATACAGTAAGAGGCCCCAATGAAGAACAAAGATTTTAACTTAGTAAGGCTTGTATTCATCTGTCTAACATTAGGCATCTTTAGAAATCTTGCTGTAAACTGTTCTAGTCAACGGAAAGGAAGGAACTGCTCAGGAATGAAGCTGCTTTTGAAAGTGCCTGTTTCTTTTTTCCTGCTGACTACAGAAGGAGTTTAGGAAGATAAGCATAAAAACTTGGATATCTCAGTTGAAGGCTTAGAGTCAAATTAATCTGGACATCGTAATTTTACTTCTCAGTGAACTATTCTGGTAGTGCGGATGTAATAGGTGATGAATTCGTCTACTAATTAAAATTTTGAAATATTGGAGTGCCTTGTTTCTGTACAATTTAAATTGATGAGGCAGCTGGTATTTGGAACAATATTGGCACATGGCATCATTCAGCAGAATCTATTCCAAACTCACTTGGGATCTTAATCCGAAATTAAATTTTATATAGATACAGGGTGAAACCTTGTTAAATTCTTGTCACTTCCCACATATATACAATAGTCTGAACCACTCCACACCTTGTTCTCTGGTACTTGGGTGAAATTATGCTTAATTTTCAAATTTTTATATTTCACAAAATATCTGTTGAAAAAAGAAGGGATAATTGTATCATTTGATTCCTAGTGGATTTCTAATTGGACAATACCCAGGTATTAATTGAGATAAAACTGTGGAACAACTTCAGTATCATACTTTCGAGCATTAATCATAGAATCAAAGAATCAAAGAATCATTAAGGTTAGAAAAGACCTCTAAGATCATCAAGTCCAACCGTCAACCCAACACCACCATGCCTCCTAAACCAGGCCTTGGAGTGCCACGTGTACACCTTTTTTGAAGACCCCTAGGGATGGTGACTCCACCACCTCTCTGGGCAGCCTGTTCCAATGTTTAACCACTCTTTCGGTAAAGAAATTTTTCCTGATATCCAATCAAAACCTCCCCTGATGCAACTTGAGGCCATTTCCTCTCGTCCTATCGCTAGTTACTTGGGAGAAGANTCGAGGTGCGGCCTCACCAGTGCCGAGCACAGGGGCATGATCACTTCCCTACTCCTGCTGGTCACACTATTCCTGATGCAAGCCAGGATGCCATTGGCCTTCTTGGCTAATTGGGTACACTGCCGGCTCATGTTCAGCCGGCCGTTGACCA
>WAAD01018550.1:29769-46469 GCA_013389945.1 Fregata magnificens | reverse complement strand
GGAGCGGGCCCTCTCCCCGCGGCTCTCCGGGTCTCCGGACTGGCCACGGGAAGGAGAGAGCGAACCCCGGCGAGCGCTCGTCAGCCCGCCGCCACGGCCCCGTCAGAGCTGTCGGGGCACCTCGCCGCCTAAAAACCGCGCCGGCTGCCGGCGTCCCGGAGAGCGGCCCCGGCGCGGGCAGCTCCCTTCCGTAAGCGGGTCGAACCGCTCGCTGGCGGACACAAACCCAGAGCCAGGACGGGCGTTTCACACCCGACAGCCCTGAGTTAACCGCTGCCCGCCGCAGGGCCCTCCGAGGTCGTCGCAAAGGGACCTACCAGACAGATCGCTCGCTTCTGGGTACCCACTTCCAGCGCACGAGACTCGCGGGAGGAATGACGCGCAGCGGCGAGCTGGAGGAAGACGACGAGACGCTCTGAAACGCTTGGGAGCGGAGAGCAGAGGAGAGCAGAGCTTCCACCTCTCTCCATCAGCGCAAGCTGTCGGGACGAAGCAGCCTTTACCAGGTCGCAGGACTGAGGACGCACCAGTCCGAGCCCACGGAGCATCAATAACATCCCAGGGCAGCCAGCCACACGGCACTGCCTGCATCTGTTACAGGGGCAATGGCAGTCAGCAAGAATTTGCACAGAAAACAAGTGCTGTAGCAGGAGCAAGGTACTGTCAGAAAATCAGGTCAGCACTGCCCGGAGGCCCTGGAAGCCCAGTGGCTGTTAGTTTTGATGAGAACAGAGTAGCCCTCGCCCTCAACCAAGGGCCTAGCAGCAGAAAGAAATACAGAGAAGTCACTTTTGTACTGACTAAGGGAGAACAAGATACGTATTCCTTGGAGATGGATGCGTCCATCCCGCAAATAAGAGAAAGCCGATAGAAGAAGCAATCTACAGATGGGTGTCTGTCTGCCACACGGGAGGTTAAGCATAGAAATGAACCCAAAAGACAGGTTTGCAATTGTAGCAAGCTTCAGCTTTGTATGTGGCCATTCCCTCCTAAACCACAGTAAGTCAGTAAAGCATCTTTCATAGTGAGAAGTTAAGGCAGGAACGAACGCGTGCCTAAAAACCCTTCCAGCCCGATTCCCAGCAGCTGCAGCCCTCCCTGGTCTGTCCAGACTGAAGCCCAGCTGTTTTTTTCAGATGCTGTGTTTAGAAATGCGCTTAGCAGCATCCAGGACTTACCCGCACCTCTGACGTAGTCTCCCTGTAGCTGCAATGCCGTTTTCAAGGCTGTCCAGCCATAAGGTCACGTTTGGATGATGAAGTCAAACGCGGAAGGTCTCGAGTGTCTCAGATCAAACTCCTCTGCTGTTCTGCAGTCGCACTACATCTTACATCCTAAATGCACGTGTAGCTGCAGGGCTGAGCCCGCCTAAGCTTCTGAACTCAGTTTCTAGAAGCGATGCTTCCCTCATTCCGCGCCCCCCCCCCCAAAAAAAAGTCTGTACTCCCCAGACACCAGCACGGTCACCCCAGGCCCGTTTTCCTCCCAACCCTGAGCAGCCCATCTGACTCTGAATAAATCTCCAGTTACAGCTATTGCCACTGGCTACAGAAAGTTACTGTAGCCAAACATAGTCTCCTTTTAAATTCTCTTCTAAAGAAAGATGGAGAGACAGGGCAGCTACGCCACACCGGGAGGAAGGAGAGCATGAGGTGTAAAAGCTGGCCAGTTTAGTTTTGCAAATGCCGTGCAAGAAACCTTTCCCAGTGTTTGCTCTTTTCTTGCTTGCACAGGTCAGAGCGTATTTGCTCACAGCCAGCGAGTATCGCCACGTCGGGGTGGCTGCCCAGGAATCTCACTGGCTTCACTGAGAGTTCAGAAATCGCAAGGGAGCATTTCTTTCAAACTGAAAAAATCCCATATTAAAAGTCTTTGGGGGTACTTTTTGCTTATGTTTTTCCTATGAAAAAGCTTTCTAATTTCCTACCCAAATTTGCTCATTACCAGCTTATACCCAACAGGTACCGTTTCCGTACTTTCTCGTAGCTAAGCATGTCGGCTTTGTTTCCTGGTATTTACTTCTGAGATTCAAGAGCAGCGAAAAATGAGATCCTGCCTCAGCATGCGCTGTGCGGGCTACACAACGGGGAGCTCTTTGCAGTTTCTGTCCTACGAAGGGCATCCTCTTCCAGTCCTTCAGCAGCATCTCTGTGAATTTGTTTTAAATTAACCTTTCCTGAACGTGTGGGCTCGGACTAATACAGACTATTCCAGGTGAAGGCTTTCTAATACTCCAGGGAATGTTCAAAACCCCCCCCCCCCCCATCAGAAATACTCAGTCTTGTGCTGTCCTAAGATCCCACCCAGTTACTGGCTCGCTCTTACTTTCCTTGGGTTAATAAACCCAGAGCTTCCTTCTTCTCTGGTGTTTCTTACTGATGAGCTCCCAGACTTAACAGCCAGAAATCACTGCTGTGACATAAATCCTGGCCTTACACTCAGTATGGAGTTTGATACCGTTTTTATTATCTTACCTGCCAAGGCCATCCTACCCTCTCAGCCGGTCCTCAGGCAGTACGTAACGATGGCACACGTGCCTGTGACACCATGCTTGAGAGGACAGGTAACCCCCTCTCATAGGTGCAGTGGAGGCAGAAAGCAGGCAAGCTGCAACTCANCAGGCAGTACGTAACGATGGCACACGTGCCTGTGACACCATGCTTGAGAGGACAGGTAACCCCCTCTCATAGGTGCAGTGGAGGCAGAAAGCAGGCAAGCTGCAACTCACACACACACACACACATTATTTGAAGATAAAAACAAACAACTCACCCTGCGCTGGATATACTTTGGGAACGATTGCTCCGGTATACGAAGGAGAGGGGATCATTATCCTCCGAGGCTATCACTAGCATCTGCAATGACATCCCGGGCAACAGCAATGTCACGGTCTGCTTCAGGACCTACAAGAACAAAACCAAGTCTATAACCGCACGCCCAAGCGCAGCTCCTGCGCGGCATCTTCCCCTTCAACAACTAAAAGACTTTCAAATTAGGAGAAGAAATTAGACCGCAAGATAGCCCCACAATGCATGAACACTTTGTGAGCCATTCTGAGGCTCACATCACAGACAGCAAATACTCACACCATCATACCCGTGAGCAACTCACCCGGGACACAAACCTGAACCCTGCTCCGCTGGTTGCAGGGTCCCACACCCAAGGCAGCAGCACATCTCAGTGTACGCACACACACAAAACCAGCACTTCCAGGTGAACAGGGACATTTCAATTTTTCCCTGGCAGAAAAGGCTTCTTTTGAATGAGGCGTTTCAAATTTCAGATGATTTTTTTTCTTTGTCAGGCCAGGCGGGACTGTTACAAGGCTCACGATGTATTCTGGGGCATATAACAAAACATACACACCTAATCTAAGTGTGAGACTGGTGCTGCCATCCCTATGCATAATGCATAGAGACCTCCCCGCTTCTGCTACAGCCATCCGTGCTGCTGGCCGCAACTCGTGACAGCCTGGTACTTGCACTTGATGTGCTTGGGATGGGTCTGGGATCTGGAAAAGCTGAAAATGTTTCTCCCGTGCCTGTCTGTCCCCACATTTATTGTTTTAAACAGGTCTTTCTAATTTCACCTGTTGTTGATTGATTGGAAGGACAGCAGGCAAATCAAGTAGCAAACACTCAGTTCATAGGCTGTGCCCATCAATTGTTCTCCTACTGCCGTGAGAAAAAAAAGGACCAAACTCACCGCAGTGTCAGATCTAATGATGTGGATCACAAAGACCACCACCGTGTGTAGGGTAACTGTTCACAGCACATACACCGCACACACGCTTCTCGCCGCTGGCCCTCGCTGCGCCTCACTGCAGAGAAGACACTTTGACACATCCTAAATGGAGATGATGTTTCTGCCTCACCCTTCACTCTGAAGGATGCTGCCAGCCTTGCTGGGAAGCCAGCACTGGAGATGTCAGTGGAGATGGCAGAGCTGCTTGGTTTCAGCTGCTGGTAGAGGCATTCAGGGTGCCCACCAGGTCCCCATCACCCTGACAGCCTCACCTGGAGCCTCCACCACCCACACCCCCTTCCCCATTGGCCCCAGCTCTGCATTTAAGCTCAGGCCAGGGGGCTTATTTTTCATCTTGGTGGTAGCTGTGTTAGAAATTCTCTTTTTTTTTTTTTTCTCCTTGTTAGTTGTGGCATTTCATTGCTGCCTTTCTTTTCTGCTGTTATTTGGGTAAGTGTTGTTAGACTGCCTTTGATTCCTGCTTACGTACTGTGGGGCCATGCATGTGGAGGGGGGCTCTGGTTTCCTGCTGTCATCAAGTTTGGTTTTCTTCCAGTTTTATTATAATCTGTATGCGTTACCTGAGTTAGTAGCAGTATGTGACTTGATGTGTTTTTTTTTCTTTTTACTTCTACTTGCTGATAAAAGAAGGCTGGACCCTGTTCTTTTTAAAGCATACCCTGTAGCACAGGTTTGACTCACGTGGGAGGGTTTGGCCTTCTCATTTTTAAGTTGCATCTTTTGCAAAATGAAGGGCCATCTATGTCCCAGGCATGACCTTTACTGTCTTGAAAAAGAAGTTCATTTTCATTAATTATCTTGATTTTTAAAATGGAGGTTGTGCTTTTACCACTGGAGAGTGTGGGTTGCAGAGAAATTGGGGGAAAGGAAGGAGAAAGACTTGTTAAAGGCTGTGCAAAAGATTTCAGATTCTTGTCTACCTACCTTAATGTGCAAACATTTTAATGAATATGTAAAAATACAGACCCATTACAAATATTGGACTGCTGCTGCCTTCTAAAAAGGCAGCAGACAGCTGGCATACCCTGGTTATGCAGCTCAGTCTGGTTACAGCATTATGGTAGAACTCCCTGTGCTTCTGATCTCTGGCAAGGTTTCTATTACCTGTTTAAGGCTAGTTCATCTATAAGGGCTGTTTTGGTAACCTGTACCCATGGAGCGGTGCTGTGGGGAACCTGCTGAGAGCAGGGACACTTCTTCCAGTTTGTCAAAGCCCTGGAGTTTCTTTTCTTCCTCTGGATGTGGAGATGTAAGTTGGGCCTGGAGCACTCGTTGGCCTTCCTGAGAGTCTTTTCCTTCACCCTTTAGCTATATGAGGAGGGAGAAAGCTCCTAGTGATGCTGGTGGGATGAATATTACCAACTTTGGCTCTGGGGTTTGGGTGGGAGTTGGATTTTGGGGAGGCAGAAACAGGTAAGGCAAAAACTGTAGTCTCGAATACAAGGGCCAACTAGTTTAACCTGGGCCATACAGCCTGTTCTTTTTCCCCTGGTTCCTGCTGCTGATGTAAAAGCTACCCTTGCCCTCCCTCCAGAGAGGCTTGGTCTATATGCTGTAGCTCAGCATGCAGGACAAGAGCCTGGGAGTTGCATGCTGTGCTGGGGAGCACTCGGTGCATTGGGGATGGCTCCGGACTGCTGCTCCCCCCAGCTCTAACGGCTGGGGATGTGTCAGAGGGCTGGCATCTGCGGAGGTAACTGTTAGTCCCTGACCCTGATAACAGGCTTCTGAAGGCAAAGGGATGCCTCAGAGCAGAAGGGGGAAGCCCTGTAATGAAACATATGCAAGAAACCCAGACCTGATGTGCAAACCAGGTATCCCCCTCCACCCCAGGACAGGGGTGGCTGTAGGTGACAACCTTCTAGCTCCAGGGCTTAGCAGCTTGGCTGTGGGCTGTCCTCTCCAGTCCCTTTTCCCTGCATCAGGCAGGAGCTGCAGGGTCTCTTCCCTCCCTGCTGTGCCTGGGACTGCAGACTTCCCCCTTGCTGCACTGAACAAGTGGGTGCTGTGGAGCTCTGGCACCTGTAAGTGGGGGTGTCCTGTGTGAGTGTGGTGGGGGGCTGCTTTTAACTTGGGCTGGGCTGTTCCTCCCTCTCTGCTGTAGCTGGGTGCTGAGGTCAAGCTGCAGGTGCTTTGTTAGCAACAAGTTTTTGTGTGTGTGTGAGGTGGGATGCTGATCCTGCTGCTGAGGTGGGGGGGTGTCCCAATTTACTCCAGGTGTATCTTTATCTTCAGTTGCTTTTTTCACACAACTGAGATATCACTTGGCCAGTAAAGCTCCATTGATCTGAGGTGGCAACTGGCTGCCAGCCCGTGTTTCAGACTGACAAGGAAGCATCGCTGGGTGGCTGAGGGACAGGTTTGGTCTTGGCTCCAGACAAGACAATGAGAGAAATACCAAGCTAATTTCTCTCTCTATAAAGTGTACACTACTGACACTGTTTGTATTGGGGAGCATTTAACACTGAAATATTTAATGCCCTGAGCTGCTAAGGCCGCCTGGTGAAAACAGTATACTCCTCTTCCCCTGCCTCTTCCACTCTCTCCAATATCCCCCTCACATCCTTTTGGCAGACAGTGTAAGACTGGTGGGATCTAAGGTAGCTCTGCCTTTTTGTGTGTGAAAAGCTGGTCTTAACTGGGAAACAGTGCTTGTAGGAAGGTGTGAATATGATAAGACTCAAACACCAAGATGCTCTATTTAACTACAGAGGAGAGAGTAAATAGTCTTCCATGCTGCCTCTTAGTGCACCTCAGGGCCCTAATCTTGAGAAACCAATTACAAAGAAGAGATCAGTAAAGCATCAGCTGAGGACTTTTAAACCTTTGTTTGTATCTGTTCACATATTGAAATCATCAAATGCATCTGTGTAAGATACTTGTAATGTTTCCTGCCCTCAGCTTTGTGTTAATTAATCCTCATTGCATTTCTCAGCCTTTGTGGCACCTTCAGTTGACAGGGGCCCAGGGAAAGGGATCCTTTCTGCTGTTGTCATAGGGATGTTTTGAGGATTTTTTTTGAGCTGCGTTGCAACACAAACCAGATCCTTCCCTACTTTTGCAGTAGAAAAAACAGAGAAAGGCTGTCTCAAATATCCACTCAGTGGTTAGGGCACTGACATTGCACAAGGGACGCTTACACTCAGATTCCTTGTCTGAATGAAAAAGAGCAAAAACTTCTACTTGTGTCTTCCAGATCGCTGTCAAAGTGGTCTACATCCAGGCCCTGAAATCAGTATGCTGCTGTGGGTGTCTGCCTCCATCACAGAGTACTTCACTATTTATACAAAGTGGTTTGGTCCCAACAGGAGACTGCAACAGTGCCTCCACAATCAGATCACAGAATGATGTGCCAACACCTATGTTTCCAACCATGTGCATACAATCATGTTTGAAACATGATTTTCATAGCAAATGAACTGTGTTGCTGAACTCACAGATCTCTTTCAAACTGCAGCAATAGCTTTGAGAGGCACTTCAGTTCTCACTAGGGGCCAGCAGAGCTGGCAGAAGGGAATCCTATTAAAACAGGACACTGTGATAGTCAGGGAAAGATGGGTTAATAAGGTATCACAGGAAAGGAGGAGAGTCAGGGTAGGAAGGACAGGCCTGCAGAGCAGGACACTGCTATCAGACAAGGTGAAGGCATGTTCCAGGGATATGTGGAGCACCAGGGAGAATGGAAGTGCCAAATCTCCGCCTGTGTCTACCAGCCCTTCACATTGGGGTTTTGTGGAATTCAGTTCCACCCATTTCACTCCAGGCACAATTCAGAGTTTGTGACACCCGTCAGCGTGATGTTCCTTGCCTGTAACATCCTCTGGCACTTTGCAAGTAACAGTAGCACAGATCATCAGCTGCTTCCTACACCAGCCTCTGGGGCTCCTACCATTTTTGCTTCTACTCCTTAAAACTCTCAGCGGATCCACCACCTAGCAGAGCATGCTGGCATGTCTTTGGGAATCCTGTGGTACAGGGTGGTTGAAGTAGTGGCTGCTAGATTCAGAAAGTCACCATGGGAAGCACATGTATACATCAACCAGAGGAGAACACATGCTAAAAAGAGGGCAGTGGGCACTACCACCAGTACTTGAGGTAGCATCACCATGTCTACACAATATTGACATTGGATCTTTGCAGTTGCTTCTTTCTAGGATAATTCCTCCCCAAATGACTTGTGCAAGGGAGGCAACAGCTCAATAGTCCATGAACATCTTCCTTCATGAATGTCTTAATACACTTGCTTTTTCTTCACTGAAACTGTAAGCACCCTTAATCCTGCCCTCAGTCCTGGAGCTGAATTCTTGCTCTGGTACTTACCCCCTCTCCAGGGCATAGGAGATGGCAAGAGTTTTATATGGTGTTTAACCTGATGTCTTGCTGTAGCATGACAGAGGTGCGTGCTTGGGAGCGCTCTCTTTCCATCCTCACTAAGGATTTGACTTCTGTTTAGGTACCTATGTTCAGCAATAACTTTGCTTATAAAATGAGCTGTCCGGCACAGGACCATGGGCTCTTACCTCTATTATCGGGCTGACTGCTTGCTAGTATGGTCCCTTGACTATGTGTGTTGCTTAATGATCTGTGACTGTCAGCATGTTGGTCCTGGGCAGCTGTCTTCTCACAGCCAACACTGAATGCCTGAGAAGGGTGGGAAAAGGAGTGGGGAAGGAGCTGTGTGGCCTCTTCCTTCCCAGCTCAGGGTTGTTTTGTTTGCCACAAACTCTCTCAATGCAGTGGGCTGTTTATTAACAAACTTTGCTCCCCTCTCCCCCTGTAGCAGCTTGCTAGGACATACCTGACAGCGAGCAGGGAACTTGGTGACACGTGCTGCTGTTTCTCCTGCCCTGATGTGAGGCAGCATCTTTCCGCTATGGGCTGAGTTCAGGGAATAGCCGAAGTGAGTTATCGTAAGACCTAGGCCCTTAGCTGTCAAGAGGTGTGTCAGGTTCCTACACTGCAGTTTAATGCAACTTTTCAGAGATATTCTGTGGCTATGCAGACTCAGCCCTTGCTTTTTTTAAGGGAAGCAACCTTGTCCCAACCACTTGCCACATTCAACTATCTACCTTTGTTAACTAATTAGAGGTCATTATGATGAAAAAGGTTATATGGGCCAAATTTCCAGTCAGTTCGTAAGATGGTCCAGCCCCACAGCTGGGTTCTGGCAACATCTTTAAAGAAAAAAATGCAACATTTCTGTAAATGCAGAAATACTGCTCTCCTATCTCCTCACCTTGTAAACCCTGTTTTCTATCAGCTTGTCTTTTATGCATTGATTGTCCTCCCCTCACTGTCATTAAATGTTCTCTTTCTCCCCAGACTTACTCTCTGCAGTGCCTTCTGCCTGGGCTCAGGGTCTGGACGAGAATGTGCTGGAAACAAGCAGCCTTGCGCTGCTGTTCTGCAACATATGAGCACGCAGCATTGTTGCGTTCTCATTTTATGTGCCCGCTGTCTTGGAAGCGGATCCTGCAACTTGTTCTGCTCAGCCAAGGGTATCTGTGCAAGAGAGGGAGGAGAAAAGAAAGGCTTCTAGTCTGCTATATGTAGGGTTCCTTTCACACAAGGCATAGATAGTCCTCAGCATAGGTAAGTCTCCCCTCTCATGGGGATCAAAACCTCCTTATGCTCCTGTACAGGCGTGTCAGGCCTCTGCCTCAGTGGCTCTCCCTGTAGGAACCAGATATTTAGCAGTTGGGCCTTGCAGCACTGAACTTTTAACCCATTCACCCACAGCTGTCTGTATTTTACCAATAATTTGTTAGGAAGAAAGAAGCTGAATCTCCTGAAGCAATTTGGATCAATTCTCCAACTAATACAGTTGATTTTTTTTTTGACTAATGGTCTTTTCTAAGGTGAGTTATATATAAAGTATGATTGTACAAATTTAAGAAGAAAGAAGAGCCCTGAGAAGAACAAAGTAATTCTGTTTTCTGTGAGCACACAGTCCGAGGAGATGATACATTACAAAGGATTAATTGCACAGTGAAGAAACAGTAAAGTTCATCTTTGACACAATGGACTGTGGATTTAATGTACAATTCTAGGAGATAGATGTTTATTTTCCTAACTGTGTCCTGGGAGCCCATTCTTAGAAAATTGAATCAATCTGATTGCTTGAGGTATGTGTATAGTGTATATTCAAGGCCCAGCAAATGGACTTTTTCAGCCTCTGAAGTATTGTGTTCCTTGTTCCCATTAAAAAAGTGAATGCATGAAAGCGTTGGGTTGCTTTTCACTCAGAACCAACAGCACCTTCTTGTGTGCTCCTAAACAGAAAACATCATTAAAGAAGCCACCAGGAGGCAGCATACTAAAACATTTGTGCTATAAAAGGACATCCACAACAATAAAAAAAAGAACCCAAACAGAAAACCCACAACCCAAACCCCCCTGCCCCTCTCCCAAATCTTTAACCTGGTATTTAGCAAATGTGTTCTCCCCACCCCACTCCTCATCATTATGCTTTACACACTGACCTCTCTTCTTCTCTACGTACCTGAAATTAGTAGCAATTCCACTGCTGTCAGATAGCTTACTGCAGGCACACAGTTAAAATAGAAGTCAAACTGATTTCTGGAATAGCATTTAGTGGAAAAGATGAGTAAACAAAGTAGGTAGAAGTGATATGACAAAATACACACACTCCCAACAGACTAAACTGCTTTTGCTTCCTCTGGGGTTTACTGAAACATTCCAAACCTCGAAGCTCTCTCCTAACTGTTTTTGTTTACAGATACATAGCAAAGTGCCACCCAAAAGGAAGCACTGAAATTGTCACAAACCCAGGAATATGCTCTTGTTCCTTCGACAGGCAGCACTCCTGGACCACTGCCACACCAATGCCGCTGCTACAGGCCTGGCTCACAGCTATGCTGCCCCTGGCACAGAACCAGAGAAAGGATCCAGCTCTGCATTTCATGACCCATGAAAGCTGGAAGTTGTCTCCTCTCCTCCGCCCCCTCGGTCCTTCTTTTCTGCTGGTATAAAGGACTGTTCTCAGCTGTGGCTCAGCATAGGATAAGAGAGCCTAAAATTGCTACAGACAGATGTGAAAGCTTTTAAGCTGGTACATTATTTTAAGTGCTAATTATTTATGGACTTTAATGCATTTTATGGTCTGCAATGCTAAACATACTGCTCTTACAGCATCTTGTGCTACAGGCTGAGCATATGAAACATAGTAAGGCACCTACAGAAATGTGCAAACTACCTAAAACATTTCTAAATAGGGACCTACAAACACAAGGTATGTGCAAAATCCATCAACAACGTACAGCATAAATGGTGTACAATCGGGTCCTCAGGAAAGGCAGTTAAGAACTAACCAAAAGACAAACCATGGAAGCAAACACCTGTATTTTCAAACTGCAAATTTGGCTCTTAACAAACTGCATCTGTGTCTCTTGACTTCTTAATTCAAACAGACACCAGACATTCTGCAATGCAAAAATCACAATTCATTGAGAAATTAAAACACAAGCACAATGTCAGCAGAAATCACAAATTTATTAATCCTTAAATATATCAATCATTTACCATTATGGCAAGAAATATGTACACTGTGTCCCATGGTAAACTGCAGTGTTCCAAAATGACAGAAGAGAAGTGTATAATTCAGTTGTGGTGGAGAGAACAAATCACAATTTCCTCACGTCTTGGTGTGGAAGACAAACTTGGTCTACAGTAATACGTCAACACCACATGCTATGTTAGAAATATAAAAAAAACCACCCTACACCTAATTTGTTAATTTTAAATACAGTTATGCCACTTATAGCCGCTTCACAAAAAAAAAAAAGTAAAGAAATTAATGAGAAAAAAAATGAGGCCATTACTTTTTTCACAGATCCCATTGGCAGGTTAATATGGCTCAACACATTTATTGTAGATGCTTATTTTAAATATATATTGTTTAAAATCATGTAGTAATTATCAGAGAAGCTTAAATCCATCTACCATACATCCACTAGTAACAACATCAAAATGTTTAAGAACTGCTTTTGATTAGTAATCAACACAGAAAGGTGAAATGATACAAATTAGGAAGCTTTTCCATCTTAAAAACTTCAGGCTGCTGAGTTGTAAATTTTTAACCGCTAAAAAGGACATCAATTGAGATATCATGCACTATACAGCGCTGCAGAAAACAGTTAGCCCTGTTGGTAACAGAACAATTAACAAATAAAAAAAAAAAGATCCCTGTATTTTTCTACTAAAAATGGAAGGGAATAAACCTAAATGCTTGCAAGGATGTATTTTCACAGCAACATAAGGGAAGCAAATGTAGTCCCTGTCACAAAGTTTGTGTTCTGAACTGACACCGAGAGCATTCCCCGCGCAGCGTACAGGCGTTCGCAGCAACGGATCAGGGGCCAAAACAGGTTGGTAATGCTGCAAAGATTGTTGTCCTTGATCCTGTACCTTGCGTGGGGATTTTAAGAAACCAAGAGCAGATTGAGGGGGAAGAAACAAATCTGTGGTAAACTGTTAGAGTCTTATTAGAAAACTGGTATATCCATAATACATTTCCAGAGAAGCAACAGCAGCAGTGTAAAGTAAGTGAACTCTTCATACTAAGCTTTTAAGGCCTAATACTTCTCGAGTGTATTAACCACACAACTGGTCTATAGCTGAACCAAAATTTTGTATTTTTTAAAGCCTCCTTAAAAAATGTACAGTACACCCTGAAAGTGATAAAAATCTTTCTTTCTCTATTCTTCCACTTTCATCCTCAAAAACTGCCCCTCGGTCATCACTTAGTTCCTCACAATTTTTAATTTTGCTTAATCATCCAATAGAAATTTTCAATTAGCATAGTAAGAAAGCAAAGGTAAAGACTCAAAAGAAAAAAAAGAAGCTGCTGGCTCACCAGAACACTGACAGTTAATTCTGAAGTGACCAAGCCAGCAAACGATGAGATTTTTCCAGTTTACACAGACTAGTAAACTAAGAAGGCTTCAGCTGGTACAAAGCCAAGATATTATCACTTCCACATTTATCAGTGATTTCGTCCATCTACATGCTGTAATAAAAATCTGTTTTACAGTAATGGAGCTGCCAGCGGAAATCCTAACTGTTCCTACCAGAACCAAAGCAAAAATCCTGGGACTCAGGGGAAAAGGAGGAGTCAAAAAACAGTTCCTAAAAAAAGAGGGTAAAATGTACTTTTTCTTTTTTTTCTTTCTTTTTTTTTTTTTTTTAAATAAAGAGGATAGTTTTTAAAGTTGTCTGTCAAAACTTGGCATAAATGGAGAAAGTGACAAACTACTGCTGTCCATCCAATATTTTTTTTGTCTTTTATGCCTTGTTATTCTCTATTTGCATGGAACATCACCTTCATTGAAATGTTAACAGTGTACAGATGGAATATACAGCAACATGGTGCATCACAAATGTGTTACATGAAGAACCTTCACAACTTCATGCACTCAGAAACATGCATGAAGAGAACGGGATGGCCAAGATGGTAATCAACCAGGTGCGCTGGGTACAGAAAATGCAAGAGCGGCACCGCTGATATTTTTAGCTAGGAGGAAGGAGAAAAAAAAACAGATTGCCATTACTGAAGTAACATCACCACCAGATAACAATACATGCTCAAATGTTAGCCAATACTATTAAAAAAAAAAAACTTCTCAAGGTCATTTAACACAACATTGTGAAGAAAACCAAGGGAAGGGGGGGAGAACGCCAAACACCCAGGCAAAGCATTCTTTTATTTTCCAAACCACTTTACAGACATTTTCCATCTTTACAACATGCCAGAGAGGCTGTTAAAATAAAAAAGAAAACTGAGGCAGGAAGCCAAAGTGCCTTAACCGATTTCTTAAAGGAGGGAGGGCAGAATTCAGATGTGAATCTCTTGAGTTTAACTTACTTCCTCAGCACGTACATTACAGACACTGCCACGGACTGAGATTCTTATACAACAACTGAATCAAGTAACAAGGAAGAATCAGATGTCCTTTACATGCAAGACATGCTAGAGCCGTGCGCAAAGAGAAAACGAAAGGAAAGGAATGTGTAAGCAAGTAGTTAACTAACTCAACTTATATCATTTGTATTACCGTAGCATCTAGGGGCCGAAGTCATGATTGGGATCCCGCTGTGCTAGGCACTGTACAAACACAGAACACACTCTTTACTTAAGTCTTCCTGCTGTTTGGTATTTAGCTTATGAAAGTATAAGAAGGTGTAAGGTTTGAGAAGTGAGGGAATATAAGCCTGGGAGCCTCAGGTCTGAATTTAGGTTTGGGAGTCAGTTTTAAGCCCAACAGCCCTTTGACTGCCCGTATCATGCAGGTCCACTCTCTGTGTATACGCAGACACAGTTCTGCAGAAACACATTAGTACAAGTTCTTAAGAACATGCAATACAGAGAAAAATTTCCTACCATCAGTCATATCACTCAGAGAGAAACAATGGACAAGACAGAAACCTAAGTTTGTCTTGTCTGACTCACAGCAAAAACTACAAATAAAATTTATTTATAAACTAAATATACATTTGTGCTCCTATTCTTTTCCAAATAAATTATCTGCCATAAGGAAACATTTCCATATACCTACAGCTACCAAAAAGCTCAGTTCTGTCCCCAGATTTATGCACACTCCTTATGGTAGTCCTGAAAACAAATAAGCTACTGTGCTTGCAGCAACTGATTTGACATAATCTAGGATACTACGTTTGCAAAAGCAAATCGCAGCTATAATTGCTTTTGCAAGTTTATTAGATTTGAAATCCTTCCTCAGACTTTATGTGTAAGCTACTTGTTTTATTACGGAAGTGCCATTATTAACTACCGTGTATTGGTAATAATTAAATAAATAGCTGTAGACTGTATAAGTTTCAAATACAAGAAAACAAAGGAAGGATAATCTAGAACAGTATTTTAACTAAATTTCTTCTGTAGTTTCCCAAAATGGGAGTTATTGGTAGACTGCTGCTCTCACTGGGAAAAGTAAAGGTGAAGTTCAAGGCAGCCTAAAAGATGGTGAGGATGGGTTACAGAAGGCGAGTTCTGGCATGGCGCTACCTGGGAATCTACCAGTTAAACGTGAGAAGATGGGGATTAGAGAAAGAATATGTAAAACAACTAAAAGAAAAATGACAACGCTTGGGCTGAAAGGGCAACTATCAGCCTAGAGGAGACTCACCAGTCTTTGCCTGAGCACAAGCAGTAGGACTGATCTCAGGTAGTATACTTACATTTAGGTGGAAGGCACTATAAATACAAAGGAAAACAGGAGTATTGTGCAAGAAGAGCCAAATAACCTTGAGAGCTGGGTAATCCAGAAATGTGACACGTAATCATAGGAAGTACAAAGCTGCACGCGCAGCAAAAGTTTCTATATACTCATTGGTTGAAAATGACAGTTGAGGATAAATACATGGCTGTCTTAGATGATCTGCTGATATGACGTAGATGACAAAAAGTGCAAAAATCATGCCGGAACATAGCAGGTATGGCATGCTCAACAGGGAAAAGAAAGGCACTGTGAAGTTAAATAAAGCCCTGACCACAACTGTACGCCGTATTTCAGAAGAACCCAAGCTGATGAAAAGACAAACCTCAAACCAAGAAAGATAGTGAAGAGCTGTTAAGGTACCCAGGAAAATGGAGATCCTATCAAAAAAAGCCAACCAAGTTAGCATTGTTTATTTACCCTAAGAAAATAGAAGGTGGGAAGTGATCTAATCAGCCTTCATATAAGACAGCTCATGTCTGCATACCTATCCCCAGTATAGGAGACCAATGACGAAGTAAGAATAATCAAGGATACATTGAATATGACTAAAATATAGACTGGAAAGTAAGGTTTCTAACCATCAGACCAATGGTATTTTAGAACAGTGATATAAGCAAGTCCCCCAAACCCCTCTGAATTCAAGGTAAGAGTTAGGTAAGGGATTTATGTGATATTGTTGCCAGTGCTACGCAGGGGCTACATATCTAGGGCTATGTTGCAATCTCAGAGCATCTCTCCTTAAGCCTTAGCCATGCTCTAAGGCTTTGAGCTGCTACCCCTCTTCTGTGACCTTTTCAGCCTGGACATCCTCTCGAAATCCTGAAATCTCCTCTGTCTGACCCCACAGGCTCAGAACACCCACTGACATAGACACAACCCTGCAGTCTCGAAAAAACGACCTCTCAGCTTCTCCTTCCATCCTTAGCAGTCCCAGAAATCCTTACCTTTATCAGAGAGCATGAGCAGCTGTAAAGAACTGACATTACACAAGTCCTAAACACTGGCACTGCTTCTGAGGGGCAAATCTCAGATCTGTATGTACGACTGCGTTCCCTTGAGACGTGCAGTCTGAAGGGCCAGGAGTTGCTCTGTGGCAGTGACTGCATGGCCTTTATATTCCAGAGAAACTACCTCTGGCGAGTGTTTGTAGGAGCAGTACGTGCCACAGCACACAGCAGCCCATCACACGTGGACACGTTGTGTGAACTAAGTATTGAGGCTCCTGTTACAACACTGTACCTCAAAAAGAAGAAGCTGCAGAAGCTATTCAGTATATCTCTATAAAGTATTACTGAAAGAATTATTACAGGAATTATTGGGCAGATTCTATAATCTTCCATGAAAATAGTAATAAGATGGCTATTTTGTTGCCTTCTGGTTTTGGTATATAAGAATGAGTATCATAAATTACCTTTTCTCTTTGGGATTGTTTCCTATAAATATAGTTAACTTAAAAAAAAAATTGACATCACCCCCCACCAAACCCTTCTCAAAAAACAGAGGAGGGAAAAAAACCCCAAAGGAAAAGATTAAGTAATTCTCTAGCTCAATTCATGTCATTCAGCGACCTGCTGTGCCACCTGGACGCTCACAAGTCTATGGGGCCGGACGGGATCCACCCGAGAGTGCTGAGGGAGCTGGCGGAGGAGCTTGCCAAGCCGCTCTCCATCATTTATCAGC
>WAAD01018550.1:3241-29094 GCA_013389945.1 Fregata magnificens | reverse complement strand
TACAAGAAGGACACTGAGGTGCTGGAGCGTGTCCAGAGAAGGGCAACGAGGCTGGTGAAGGGTCTGGAGCACAAGTCTTATGAGGAGCGGCTGAGGGAACCGGGGCTGTTTAGCTTGGAGAAGAGGAGGCTGAGGGGAGACCTTATCGCTCTCTACACCTACCTGACAGGAGGCTGTAGTGAAGCGGGTGTTGGACTCTTCTCCCAAGAAACTAGCGATAGGACGAGAGGGAATGGCCTCAAGTTGCGTCAGGGGAGGTTTAGATTGGACATCAGGAAAAATTTCTTTACCGAAAGAGTGGTTAGGCATTGGAACAGGCTGCCCAGAGAGGCGGTGGAGTCGTCAACCCTGGAGGCGTTCAAAAAAGGTGTAGATGTGGCACTCCAGGGCCTAGTTTAGGAGTCATGGTGGTGTTAGTTGATGTTTGGACTTGATGATCTTAGAGGTCTTTTCCAACCTTAATGGTTCTATGATTCTATGATTCTGCTATAAACACTTACTGTCCAGGGTGCACTGGGACAGGTGAACCTGTTTCACTTATGCTTTCTGGCTCTACACATACCCAGGTCAGATCCCTTGACAAAACACTCCTTTATGAACACATCAAAAATCTACATAACACTGCATTTCAAGAAAATGTAACTACTCTTTCAATATTACCTGTTTAAGCACCGGCAGTGCAGCTGGAATGTGAAAAACAAAGGACGACATGGTTCCTGCTCCCACTGTTTTCACATTTTTAAATAAAATACAATAGTTACCACTAGGTAATCGAATTACTTTTTTCCTAAATTAAAAAAAAAATTCATCCCCACTGAAGTTTAACGCTTCATTCTACCAGGTTCCTTACTTCATCAAGTATTATTTCATATGGGAGAAGAGTGTTGCAAGAAGTAAAATATGGGACATGATGAAGTTTGAAGGATGAAATCTAAGCTCTTATCATCCACGCCAGGAAATTCAGCCACCCTCCTCATTAAGACACCTCACACAAATGTAATTATGTCCTATACAGAGGCTTGCACCTGAGCAAACCGAGACCTATACCTATGCTGCCTGATTTGGAAACAGCCTAACCTAAGCCAGAAGTCAGTGAAGTTGGGCTCCGAGGGACACAGCGGCATTAGCGAAAGCTGCAAGCAGAAGCAAAGCAAAGGACTTGGGCAGAACCTCTTGAAGAAGCTGTGACTCTCTTGTTATTGCAACTATGAGCGTGCTGTAATTTACACTGCTGAAAATCCGGCTCAAGAAAGTCAGGTTTGCACATGTTGAGTCATGGCATGACTCCGAGGGTACGAGAGGGCGTGCAGAGATGCCCGAATGAACAAAAGAGAAAAATGATGATGGGAGAGATCTGAGGCTTACCCACACAGATGTCATAACTATCAGACAGTGACTATTCAGCAGTTAAGCAAAGGGAGCGTGGGAAAAGAGATGAGAAGGTGATAGGTACTTCTATGACTTAATTTACAAAGTCAGTATGTAAACTGGCTCAAAATCAACTTGCAGTGAACATAACTAGGCCTGAGTAAGTAGAGGTGGCTGGAAGTCACAACAAATATTACTGAAACGTCAGTTTTTCAGAACAGTGAGATACTTTTTTCCTTGAAACTTTCCAGTCAGCTCTAACAGCTCCATGTATCCTATCGCTTTTTACTTTTTCAGGTTTTCCCAAAATTCTATTTCAGCTTTTCCAATCCCATTTTGTATGACTTGTATCAAGCCTTATCTACATTAAAACATTTTTCTGCTCTTCAAGCTGTCAGTTCAGGGACTGAGTTGCATCAGTGGGCATCACAGTTGAAAACAACAACAAAAAGCATTATTTTAAAAATATTTGCACCAATACTATATGCACACTACTGAATATAATACACGCTGCATAAATGACAACAAGAAATTACGCTATGGAGAGGATGGTTTCATAGTTGTTAAGGCCAAAAGCAGCTATTAGACTACCTGGTCTGACATACATAGTTTAAGCTTGTGGTCTGAATTGTTTCTTACTTGATAGGTACTGTTGGTGACCCCGAACGGTGAAAATGAACATTCTGCCATTTCCCATCACGACGGTGCCAGACCCGCGTTTCCTCTGACTGCATTGTCTTTGGCATCCCACTTCCATCCATGTACTGTGTGAGCCGTATATATGCAATGCAAGCAGCATCGTCACCCACAAGGTGGACGTGAGGATTGAGGATAATGGTGTGGATTGGCTTATTACTTTTGGATAAAGCTAGGAAACAAACACACACACACACAGAGGATGAATTAAATTTTCTCTATGTAAGCCAGAATAACTCATCTCACCCCATTTTACAAAACAAAGATCTCAAGCTTAGCAGATACAAATTAATAATTATTGTTTACTGATAATCACGACTGACAACTAGCTCAAGTACATTGTAGAAATGAACACAGCCACAGCATAAAGTACGTTTTCACCTTTCCTAGAAGGAAACCAATCAAATGTCTAACAGCACATATTATTTAATCCATGTACATACATGGATTAAATAAAGTGGGGGCCACCACCTTGAGTTTCCCAATTGAGTGTTCCCAATACTTCAGTTTCACTGCTGTGTCTAATGTCTAATGACGTTTGTACTTAATATTTTCAGTTAAAATAATTCAGCTTTTAACTCATCCTTGTGACATATTTTATGAAGTACTGATATCTATGAAAACTAAAAAGCAGAGGTAATGAAAGGAAACATTTTAAGGAAAAATATGGAAAATACTGGTTTGGACATGGAAGATAATTTAGGAATACGATAATCCCATTTCATGCTCAGACATTTCTCAGAAATTACTGGATAAACCGATATCTTCATTTACAATATTCTATTTCCTTTTGAGTCAAGTCTGCTCTAAAATGGTTACCTACATTACATGATCCTCCGAAACTTTATTAAATCCACTCTATGGGTAATTTTTCTGTCTTATAGCTGACATGACTGTAATACACATATAATATACATTGATGTTTTAGTATATATATATACGCACACACCCCCCAACACAAAAAAGACAGCTGATCAGATCCTCAGCAGTATAGACTGAGTGACTACAATGTCTTCCCCAACACATCACACACTCACTGGAAGTGCTGACTGTTAGTTGCAATTGCTGTAACCACATGATTTAGTGGCCTTTCTTCTAAGTATACTCACAGCATGATTTTCTCTTTTCCCCAACCGAAAAAAAAGGTATGAGAATTCCTTATCTATGGTTTGTTTTTTTCTTTTACACATCTCGACTTTCTCTTTCCAAATACCTGAAACTTCCCGCCACTATCCAAGGTGCCCTATGATGTGTGAATGAGCGCAGCAGAAACAGACAGAAAAATACTTGTAGCAGAAGTCCAAAAAAAATAAGGCTCCCTTCCCTGCCCAAATCAATTAATTCCCAAAGCAAAATATTCATTAGACCGGAGAAACACAATCGCAAGGAACAGATGAAGATTCAGAATGATGAAAAAGGAATGTTTACCGTTTTCAAAGTAAAACCGGTGAAAGTCCATCCCTTCTACCAGATTACCCAAAGCTTCAGGTTCAAAAGATGTAAGGCCTGGATCACAGATTTTTCTGCAGAAAAGAGGAAATTCTGTAATAAACACACGCAGTTACGTAACACAACTTTGGAGACATTACTTTTGAAATGTCTCCTTTATTCCCATCGGACATGTTACTTACCTGTGCCATCACACTGATAAAGAACAGAACTTAAATGGGGAGAAGTAGTGGAGTTCTGGTTTCACCTAAATTAGCAGATTTGGCAGCTTACTTTAGGTGGACTAGATTTCATATAAATCATCTTTTGACCAAAAAAAAAGACTGCCAAAGCAGGCCCCACAAGTCAATGGTATTACGAGTGGGAATTTTTGTGACTCTGAAAACTGCTTCTGTGCAATCCAAAGGGTATTTTTTATGACTCACATCATTATTTAAGCAAGATTTATTTTTTTTTTTTAAACTGACAAAATTTAGGTAAGAATTTGGATTAAGTTTCCATTTGACATTTGTACAACAAAGGTTTTAATGCGATCATACCAAACTTAAGTTTAGTGCTGGCAAGTCTTTTTAACAGGACAAGCAGTGTCACTGTTGAACTGTGAGGCTCATGCTGCAACAGGATAGAGTCCACCCAGAGAAACACAGGAGACCAAAAGAAATGCTGACAAGGGTTTTCCTCTACTTTTAAAAATTTTTTTTTTTGAGGTAGGTAGAAAGAGAAGAGAAGCACTGATGGAACTGTGTCTTTGCAGAGAAAAGCTGAGAGAAAAATCGGTCCACTTTCCCCCAGCAAATTCTTGCACAGTGCTCAGTAGAGGCTGGTGGAACCTAAATTCCACGTGGGCTTTCATGCTGTGAAGTACAAATGGGATTCTAGCTAATACCAATCTCTACATGCAACAAAAATTTTCTGCTAAAAGAGGCTTCTACTGTGTTTTCTGGATTCTAAATCACAAACATGACTTTACTTTTGTACACCAAGATAGATCACTGCATATTTTGCATCAGGATTATGATCCTGTCTCGGCAGAGTAGTACATTGGATTTACACTAGCAGCTCCTCTGAAACCGGCAACCAGGCTCGTGTAAAGCCGGGGCAAAGCAGCAATGAACACGTCCTGTGTTTCTTGGGGGCATCTGAGGGTGAACTTCAATGATACATCAATACAAACACACACACTCCTATATAAATATGCATATTTACATATAGAGTGTCAAATACACCAACTCTCCTCACTCCCTCCTAAATGAGAAAACTTACGTGTAAGCTTCAAAGTCCCCATTGTTGATAGCTTCAATCAACTGCTCAGTAACCTTGATAATCTCCTGCTTACGAGCTAGAGAGAGATACAAACACAACTCTTAAAATGTAAGGCAAAGTGGAAGATGACAGCTGAAAGGCTGTCGGTAGAACAGCCTTAACAAAGGTGTTCTGTCATTCCTCAGCTGGCGCAACAGCCATTTCTCTTCCTTTCTAAGACCAAAGGACACGATGTTATATTGCTGCTTTACACTGTTTTGGCTTCAGTTTACTCCTGTATTCACGAGGAAATTAAACAAGGGTCAAGATCAATCCACTTTCCTATCATGCTTCTAATCATCTTTCCTTCACTGAAGGATCTGCTGTTTAAAAAGCAAAACAAACCCAAACCCAACCAGCAACTCTTAACTTCAAATTAAAGGAAACCGATTACTGTTTTACAAGCAATGCTCTAACGTTTCATACACACGCGGGGCCTTTACCTTTTCAGTGTCTAATGCTGATTTTCAGGAATCTTTGTAACACTTGGTGTTCGCTTTGGCCAAATGCGTACATTTAAGTCAAGAGGAATTTAGGCCCTAAGCCTATAATCAAGATCGTCTGGTGCAAAGCTCGCAGATTACGTATAATGCATACACATCCACCCAGGTCTAATTACAACAGTGTCTTCCAGCTCTGACTTCTGTGATTGTGCCTATCCTTAGCTTATAAAATGCTAAATGCATCTACATTACAATAAACCTCAATTAGATATTAGATATTGCAGTACATCTAACTAATAATAATAAATGCTAAATAGTAACACAAGAAGAATGCATTAAAACCAACAAGCTGAATATGTATTTCTAGCAAGAATATCCAAACTCAGGCAGCGTTTGCATATGCCTCAAAGGCAAAAGTATGTGAAACAGTTTCTCCTTTATCTATCAGTCAAGAAATAAGCCCACAGTTCAGTGTTTGTTAATGTTGATTGATAGGAGTTACACTAAAACAGTAGGGAGTAAACAAATTCCTGCACAGTGGTATGGTTATTACTAATACCAGTTACTCTAGGAGGCCAAAGTTTAAGAGACTTTATCAAGATGGACAATCTGACTTCACTTTGAAAACTGACTTCTACTTTTAAAAACTTGTTTTTTGAGGAACTGAGGTTTATATTTTTGCACTGTACATTCATCATTTGGTAAAGTTCAACCTGATACCGATGAAGTTCAACCAGAGTGGCACTGCTCTCAAATACAGATTTTTGTGAGTTTAATGCTAAATGGGTAAGGGAGACAGATTTTACGGTACATTTGCAAGGATTTAACTTACATTCAACTCCTTGTTAAACCTCAGAAAATCAATTTGGAAGACCAAGCTTGAAATAAAAAGAAATGCAAGGAACCAGGCTGTAGTAGCTCTTTCGTGCAAGCAATAGTTGTAATTCTCCTGCACGTTTCTACACGTGGACCAGACTATTAACACACACACACACACACACGCAAATGCGCATGGAATGTTAAAAACGAAGTACTGAGAGAGCTCACATTCCTCTTCAAAAAGAAAATGTTGGGGAGTATAGGCAGAATGCAAGCCTCCAATGCTGCACTGCAAGAACTGGCACTGTGGTGTTAAAGAACCTTTTCATTTCTTCTATGCTCCACCATCTCTTTTAGTAAGTGCAAACCTAATATATTCAGACAAAAAGCACCGCAAAGAAATCAGCAAGGAAAGAAGTGATGGAGAAAAAAAGTGGGTATGAAGGTCTAGCAAGGCTTTTTGGGAGTAGTTCTTGACTTCTAGATAGCATGATGGGTGAGAATATTTCAAGTATGAATTGCCTTATTTTTCCCAAAGATTGTGAAAAGAACAAAGAATTTTAATGAAGAGATGTTTTGACTGCACATCAGCAATGGCTCCGTTGTCATATGTGTAAACAACATAGACCAAACTCTGGGCATTGTATGGCATTGTCAGCACAAGCCAAGCGGTAGGACGGTTGAGTAAGAAATAACAGTGCAGTGTTAGAAAAGTCTGGCGCAAAGAAAACCAGAATATGCAGACTTCATGCCGTGAGGAAATCACAAGTTTTGCATGCGACATCTCATATACATACAACTAAACTAAAGGATTTGATTAAATAACCTGGTAACGCATTCCAATCAGAGACTAGGAAATTACAGACTATTAAATCAGACAGTGGAAAACGAGGTAAAAATCTGATGAGCTGCTATGTAATCGTGAGATCATGTTACTGGGTAACTGTTAACGTAAGCAATGAAAACGTCTACAAAGGTACGGTAGTCTCCACACGCAAGAGACATAAAACCGCTTGGACACGTAATTGTACTTTCACTTGGCTAGAGACAGTTGGCAATATTCCCTTTTTCGCTAACCTCAGTCATTTCTTTTCGAAGTTTTACCGTGAGAAGCCTGCGGTTAACTTACATGTTATACATACTCTGACAGGGAACAGCAAACAGCACTGAATATCTGAATATATTCTATTACACGACATTCTGTGATCCAAGCCCAGAGGCTTATTAAGGTGTTTTGTGTTGTTTTAAATGAATGGTGCCCAACAGCTCGATTTAGTTGGATGGTAACCTGACTCACTGGCATCTGTTCGTGCCTTCAATAGTACGAGTTAAAGGGATGTGAATGACAGAAATTTCTCTCTGCGAATCTTTGAGATTTTGAGACTTGATTTCAATCTGAATGAGACTGGAAATTTTTGCTAACATACATTTTAAAAAAAATTGGTTTGGGTCAATCAAAATGTTGCACTTCAATCATACCTCTGATGTTGTACTGCCTTACAAGATCTAATTCAACATCAACGCCAGAAGGGAGAAACTGAACCGTATTGCCAAATCTCAGTAGCTGCTGTGATTTTACAGAACCCTCCTACTGATTGTTTTTGGGGATCTTTTTTATCTTAGCACTTTATACTTTCTGTGGAGGTATGTGTGTGGGTGCAGGGAGACAGAGTACAAATATAGACCAAAAGTATTTCAGCCTATAAATACATTGTCTGGGAAGCAGAGGTTTAGCCTGGAAGGAAGGAAGAGAAAGGGGACAGGGAAGAACTGGAATACAACAAGCAGAAAATTGGAAGGAGACTGGAAGGCAGCGAGAAGGAAAACGCAGCCATGACTGGGTGGCCATGTGAATCGAGTTAAATACTGGCGCTTTTCCTTAGCACAAAGGAAGAAATGAGGGAGCGCACCAAAGATGAACTAAGGTGAAATGGATATTGATTGGAGCAAGGTCCTGCTATTGCAGACAACACCTGGCAGAAATAATTGGCACTTATTGAAGTGGAAAGAGAAGTACCAAGTTTTCATTATAAATTTGATGGACTCCATGTAACATATGCTCTTCCAAACCTCCAATTTCTTTTTCCATCTAAATACACATTACAAACTACACAAGGACAACAAGCGAACACATGAGGCATTAGGGAAGAGCATCTGGCCAGTTCCCATCTGCCAGACAACTGTCACTTACAATCACCATTTTAATTTGATTCTTTTTTTTTTTTTTTTGATCCAATAGTAAACTTTGCTTGTATTGAATTCTAGGAGAATTATGCTGTTTGATGTGCAGTGGCAATTTTATGCTGTAATACTTTTTACCTGATGTGCAGTAAGAACTTCCTAAATAATGTACTTCAGCTTTGGTTAAAGCCGGCCAGAGATCCGTACGCTCTCTCACAGTGCGATGAGACGATCGGACTGAACCAAAACGTACAGCTTCTTTGGTGTTATGAGCTACATGTATTATGGCTGTCTTATTCTCTCCCTTTAAAATATCATCGCGTGTTCAGAGCCCAAGGACTATATTTAGTCTCATGGCATGTAAGAGTTTGTCTGATACATGACAAAAATACTCTAAGATATAGGAGGAGAACTCAAAAGTTGTAATGGATTTGTGATAAAACTGGTTCAGCTACTTTTTCTAAGGGGTGTGGTAAGAGCCAATGGAAAAATTAAAGCCTAACCCATCTATACTGTCTTAGAATATGGCAATGGCGTTCTACGGCATAAAATTACATAATCTCTGTAAGCAAAGGATTACTTAGCAAAACTACATTTGGTGGTTTTGAAACAACTGAGGTGTGAGGGAAGAACATTGTTAAAAGAAGTCAAAGCTGCCGAGCCATTTTCTTGAAAAACTAATAATGAAAAAGACTGCAGATAGTATAGCAGAAAGCTACCATAAAATGGCAAACTCCTGTGGAAAAGAGGGTAGCTTTTACATTCTTTGCTCAGAATATGGATGAAGTAAATCCATTAAAGAAAAGACCATGGACCTACTCTCTAAATATAACCTTTACCCCTGTGGGGACAGGGAGTTAAGGTAATAAGATATTAGCAGTTCAAAAAAATACAACCCCTGCTTTGGCAAGTGAGTAGGTATATGACTAATACAAAGGCAGTTCAAGCAAAAATATTATGAAGAGCAGTTATAAAAAGACCAAATAAGAAAAGAACAAACCAGAACATTTTCTAACACTGGCTAAAATTATTTCTGCAGCACTGCTGTAGTACACATGTTAACTTTAAATGAGTTATTAACCTCTAGCTGTATTTCACTACCTTTTTTCCCCACTAAGCTACAGGGTGGGGATAATCTTTCACAATTAAAGAACACCATTAACACTAATTTCTAAAGAACACAAAATAAGTAAGAACACCATTTACTCAAAAAGCATTTAACACTATAAATGCCTTAAACCTACAAGATGCAGTCTCACAGCTAGTGAAATCAAGTATCACAGGGAAAAAAAAAAAGTACAAACCAGCAGCAAAACCTGCATTTCTAGGAAGGAACTATGGGGCTTTTCTTCCCTACCTAGCCCCAAGCAACACTGGTAAACTCAATCTACAAGAACCACATCGAAACGACAGATATTTTGGTATTTTAATGGCAGAGAGAAGGCCCAGAATAAAAATGAGTTGTAGATATGTGGAAATGAAGTCTTCAAAAATATGTGTACCAGAAACTTCATGTTCTGTGGAACACGAAAAAGAATCCTTGGTAACTGATTGACCACCATATTACCCATGAATTTTTTCAAAACTGACACCAGTATTTTTGTTTTGAAAATAATCACTTAAAACACCTTACGCTTCATGCAGATATTGGAGTACCTCTCTACCGTTATCAATACTCTAGATGACTGACTATGTAACGACTATACTAGAATGGTTATTACTTACCCCCACTGATCTTACAGAAGTAGGAATACACTTTTTTATTGTTCTTTGACATATTTCTTTTAACACAAAATAACCCTAGGAACAGTCATCGTACTAGCGAAGTATAAAACCAATATTTTTGGTCTTTCAGAAAATAGCTTATCAAATAAATGCGGTGCAGACAGCACTTGCAACAGGGCCTGTGAAATCCATAGCAAAGGCAAATCACCTTCAACTTTCAAATAATACCCAAATCAGAGAACTGCGTACCCCTTACTAGTTTGCTTTGAAAGAGCGAGCGATGAAATCCCTGCTAAGCAGTAAAGCACCTTCCCAGAAGAATGAGGTAGCCTCTTTACAGATGAGCACATGAACTCGAAGATGATTAGAAGGATTCTGCTTCTTACTTGCTCACACGTTGTTTCTCAAGGAAAAAACCCTTAAAACTTTTCAACTTGGTACTCTTAACTACATATCTTGGTAGACATCAGACTGGATTAATCTCACACCATTTTGGACATGTACAAGTACAGACAAGTGAGTTTGTTCTCTCAACTCCCCCCCACTCCCTTACAGTCAATGGAGAGAAATAAGCACTTTCAGGGCACGATTCATCATATCCTAAAATAGATATTTAAGACAAGTGTGACTCATCTGACCTATTTGCGTTGACTAAAGGGAGTCTAGGCAACTAGCTCACACACAGATATCTACATTGTGGAGGATGTCTAAATCTGGGGAGACAAATCCTACCCATTGTGCTATCATTTTAAAACAGTACTGTCCTTATCAAGGTGATGTTGGTCTGCCAAAATTGAATGGCACAGTATGGGGGAACCTAGCTTCATTTCGAATCTGAACATCGTCCCAACAAATAGCAATTAAGTGGAAAGCATACAGCCACTGATGTTATTTCTATACACTGAAAATAACCAAAGTTTGAAAAGAAAGAGGAAGAGACTAGAAATTTTATCCTGTGTAATATAATGAACTCTGGCTACGTGGATGTACCAGATGTCACTCAACTTCGCAGCATGGACTGCTACCCCAGAAGCAGAAGAATGCTACAAATGTCACAAAATGTTTTTCAAAACCATCCTCTTCACACCAATACTTGAAAATTCTTTGCTGATAAGTTCTCTCACAATTTATGCCACAAATATTCCAAGAAAGTAACTTCATTGAAGAAAATGAAAGAAGGTGCTGCATGAATGAATGACTGATTGAATCTTAGATCTACATAAAAAATACCTAGACCCTCAGATGACAAGGCACGCTCCAGGGACTTCTCATTCAAGAAGTTTATCAAAATTTAGCGTACGTAAGATCGGAGCTTATCTCTCACCCCACCACTTAACCTTAAACTTTGATATGAACTAAGACAACTGAGTTGTCATCTTACATGTAACATCTCTTTCCTGGCGCCTGCTGATTCCAAAGATTCACTCTGATTCATCAAATTATGATACGGGTGGACGGGTTGCAGAGTTTTTTTTAGGCTATGGACTGTATTTCACCTTTCTGAAAACCTGCAAGCCTACTATTTGCCTAATGAAAACAATTTAATTCATTAGATATGTAGGCAAATATCTGAGAAATTATCCCAGCACTTTTCCACCCTACACTGACGAAAAAGATCAAACAAAATGAATGCAGCTCCTATTTAAACCTTTATCGTAATGTGATGTTAAGCAACTTGTCATATGCCCTACATAGTTTCTTTTTATTTATATGACATTATTTCTAAAGATGCTCTCTCCCTGGAGCTACTATAGAATTATACTAATATTTACACTGTGTGGCAAATGTTTATTTTTTAATGACAAATCACCCACAGTCTCAGAACAAAGCTGTGTCACGGTCACTGCACTTACAAGATACTGCACTATGGTTTCTCAACATGTTACATTAATCATGGAATCTGGCTGCCGTCTCAAGAAATGATGTTTAAAGTCTTGGTAACTGAGACATTAACAAGCTTTGCCGCTGTGCACATTTTTATTTAAACTGTGCTCCTACCTAATCACTCTACCAATTCAGAGACATCTTGTTGTTCTCTGCTAGTGTTTTACAATGGAAAATCAATAATAACCCTCAATTCTACATCTCTTTCCTTTTAAATAAGCTTTAAAAAGCAATGAGATGTGTTGGGATGATGACTATAATAATAATAATCATCATCATCATCACCCCCAAAAAAATAATTCTAAGAAATGTGGCATTTGTCTATTTCACTCACAGGAAAACTGCGTTACCTTTGAAAATACATTCCTCAATACCTCAAGCACCTAGGGCTGGAATGGAGATGTTTTATTTGCCAGGACTTACTTTAACTATATGCTAACCCTTCCTCAGCTTGTCTTTTCTCAACACGTCACATTTACATCATCTTTTTCCCATGTCTGTGACAGCAGATTAAAACCTATCAAGTTAACCAGCTAAGAAACAAATATTTTTCTTGTTTATAATTATAATGTATACCGATAATTATAATAATTGCTACTTAACAACAAACAGAGAGTGAATTCAGTTTCATACTACACAGAGCTAGCACTGTAGACTATTTTGGTTCCCACCTTCTTACCACTGTGCTGTCACGAAATAGCTGCCAGGTACGAGCATTCACCCAGTTAATCTTTGGAGCCCTTCTCACTTCCCAGACACTTTAGACATAAAGAAACTGCACGTGCCTCTGACCACCACCTCCCATCCTAAACTTTGTAGTCTGACTTCACTGTATAATTTTTTTTCTTCTGAATTCTCAAATTTGCTCTTGGAAAACACTGACTTGCATTCTCTTCTGATGTAATTTAAAAATCATAATCACTTGAGCCTGTATCATTGTCTCTGGCGAGCCCAGTAACTCCCACGTAGTTTACCAAAAAAGTCTCACCAGTATTAACTTCCACTGATTTTTTTAATATTGCTCACTGCTAGTGAAAATTAGTCACTACTATAGCTGTTGGTAGCAGTTATCTTTCTTTCTGGTGAATGTAAGTCTGCCAAATGTACACAACTCCAATAGCCTCTTTATAGTAATATTGCAGTGACCTCTCTAATCTGTGTCGGTATTCTGAAACAGATCGTTAGAGCTATCCCAACAAAACTGCGCTTCAAAACGATGTTAGCACAAACACATCTTCCGTTAGCCACACCAGCAGTTTTCACACTAATAGCCTATCACGTTCCTAATGCCTTCTCTCAGCACTTAAGTTCTTTTTGCTTGTACTTGAATTAATCGTATCCTTGGTAGACAATAACTACTTTTGGTTTTCTGAATTTTCTCAGGCTATGGGACTGCCGATTCCTATTAAATGTACAGCTGCAGAAAACACAGCATATCATGGCCATTTCTAAAATCACATTACACCGGAATTGCACATTTTTAAAATTAAGTTGAGGACAGGTGAGGTTACGGGGACTCTACAGTTTCTTTGGTCACTAAACAGTTATTTAACGAAATTAATTATTCCCGTTATTGGGATGAAGTTCCTCTGAGGCATCAGAATAAAAAAATACAAGCAAGTCTGGTGCATATTCAGATACTGGGTGAACTTCTGCTGTTTTGCCTACTAGTGTTTTGGTAAAATCTAAATTTCTAATCTGTAAATCATTTAAACAAAACTGAGTTGGTAGGCTAACTACCAGATGTAGTAGCACCGTCATGTCCCCACCAAGCAGCTTTACCAGAACAGTTTCACCTAACACTGTTCCTGCCTCATAGCAGATGGTCATTTAATTTGATCGTTGTTGCATTCCTTAAACAGAGTTCTACCTGCACTTTTTTATAGGATTTTTGAGAAGTTTATTTTGTGGAACAAAGTGGCAAAGAAGTGTGCTTGTTTCTGAAGTCTCAGAATGAACAGAATAAATACGAGATTGTTCACTTTCTTAAAATGTCGCCGTATATACATACTATGCCAGTTCTGCACCACACTCTTTCAGGGAAACTAAAATAGTCTACTTTTTTCAAGGATAGTGGTATTACCGGAGGTGCCTCTGCTCCTAAATTTGGTAACAAAATTAGTAATGAACTTCTTCGTTTAAACATTAACTGTGGTCTTAGCACTATTAACTACCCAATGAAGCAGGGAATGTGAGGCTGCTAGCATTCAAATCTGAAAACGTTGCGTAGATTTTCTGGGGACATACAGTGCGGATGGAATAAAAGCCTTTGGCATGTGTTACTGATAGCTTTGAATGTTATACAGGTCCACGCCTTTCCCATTATTTCTTCTTTTCTTTAAGGTTCTGTGCAGTTTGCGCTGCCGGTATTTGTAGTTGTAATTTGATATATAGTCAACTCTATACTGATATATACCATCCTGCTCCTCCGGCAGAATGAAGCTAATCTTTCAACATTACCTGTCAACGATTGTGACCAGAGACAGCCCGTCATCTCGGGGACTGATCCCCCTCTCACCTGCATTAGCTGCACCTAGCAAAAATTCCACTCAAATTTAAAATAAGGTTCAGGCCAATTACACCCAGCCCGTGTTTCCAGGGCCCATCTGCATCTCACCTTCACCAGTGCAACTACCCTAACACACACAGGATGCAAGATCAGAATCCGGCAAGCAGGGCCTACATTCCTAGGAAGTCATTCCCTGTTTCAACTCACAAAGTGCCTCCATTCTAAAGAATTTCTGAGTTAATTTATAAGCAAGAAATGCATCTACCCAGGCCTTTTATGCTCTACCAGTATACAAGCTACTAACATAATGCCCTTTTTCCCTCTATTTAAACAGCTCAAACATAGTCTCCTCACCCTAAAGATTTCCTTTACAGTTAATTGGTCACTAATCATCACAGACCTCCTCCTAAGCAAAGCACGAAGCTTTTCAGTTGTCACGAATCAATGCTGCAAGCTAACAGCTGTCACAGCAGCTTTAAGGTTGGTTTATCAATGGTGATGCTAAAGAAAGTAACTTGGTAACATACATAAACATAACAGGTAATTAATCTGGAGACCCCATCCAGGATCCAAGCCAGAGGTGAGAGTGAGATCTCTAAGTTGAAAACTACTGCAAAGATTACCCCTGCAAGACACAACTTTTTGAAACACGCACCTATTTATACCGCTGTTACAGCTGATGATAATATTTTTACAATTAATAAAACCTGGCCAAGAAATAAATATCTAAAAAATACACTCCATACTTTCGTAAACTCTAAGAAAAGGTCATTCCTAGATCAGACGGATCACAGTATTGACCTTTTTTGTGCTACTGTCAGATGATGGGGAGGGAAGAGAAGGAGAGACAAAAGAGATCATCTGAACAGATGAGTCTCTCAACTTACACAGTACAGAGGAAGGAGTGGAGTGGGAGAGCTCAGACTCAAGCGAATGACTCTCCGAGTTTGCATTTTTCGTGGACTTGCCCGCTGAATTGATGGAAAGAAACACAACATATGAACAAACAAAGATGAAGAGGTAGAGTGTGATCAGAATCCGCAGCAGGCACTGGCAGCAGGAGCGGCCGCTGGGGCACGGCAAGGGTGGTGACCAGTGAGATGAAGAAGCAATGGAAGAGGAGGAGTGGTGGCTGGAACATAACCTCTCCATGTCACCCTCCTTTGTGAGAGCTGTATGAGGGTCAAGTAGACATGAAGGAAGAAAAAGAGAAGGCCAAAAGAAAAATAACGATAATTTAATTACAAGCAACAAGAACTTATAAAAACTTTGAGCACACAAACAATGTTAATGATGTACTTTTGGGAGGCGGTGTGGGTGCCAAAGAACCGCTGTAAAGGTTGTAGCCATAAATGACTCTGTTCAGATGCCAGCGCAGATTTATCCCTCTATGCAGTACTGAGATACACAGGGTTTTCAAAGAGCTTTAAAAAAAAAAAAGTTCTTAGAAATTTGAAGGTTTTTCTTCAGGAAAATATGTTCCAAATGGATTAGTTTAAAGTGGTTTCTTTCTACCGTTAAATAAAATAAAAACAACAGGTATAAAGTGAAATAAATTAGCAAACTATATGAAAATACATGCCTCTTGAATGGTTAACGTTTTGAAGCGATGTACCTTACAGATGTATTAAGTAGCACAGATTAGCCAGAATTTACCTAATCTGCAAGTGCCCTACAACTCAGCAATTTTTCCCATTGGGAATCATCCTTCTTATCAGTGCTTTCATTAATTCAGTTCTAGGGGCAAAAAAATACCATGAGAAATCTAGATTTCCTGACCATGATAAATTTAATAACAGCTTTATAAAAGTCTGTGTGCATTGCTGGCAAAAATAACGATGGCATTCTACAGCATTACTGAAAAAACCATATCAATCTCATATCAAAGAGATGCTGCCAGAGAGTTCCAGCCTCAGTACTACAGGAAGGAGAAATCCCACAAGCAATCCCAGAAGGCGGCATTGCCTACGGTCCAGTTTTCAGAATGTTCTTTCTGTCCAGTCCTGTCCTTATATTTAGGGGGGATCACTGTCATGCAGATAAACCCATGATCAATGGTTAATGTCAGAAATTTACGTTAGCAAGGAACCTGAACTACAGCTTCAACTAATTTCAGACTCAAATTGTAGAATTAGCTTATTCCTTGAATTATTAAAGCTCACTACTGTTTGCCAAGCGCTGTTTCTAGTAAAAGAAATATGTTCCAGTCCTGAAAGATGTCAATGCATACATAAGCAAGACAAAGTTACAGACACCAAGATTTTCAATAAATAACAAATGAAAAGTAAGCCTGATTTTACTGTCTTCAAGGTAAAAAACCTGCCTTCAAGAGTGAAAATGGGGTGAGATCCTGACACGAGAGGACAATACTGTATGCATTCCCTGATAGATGTGAGGTAGGAATCTGTTCCTAAAGATACATTTGTGATAGCTGATTTAAGATTTTTTTTTTAATTGCTACCTTTCTTAATGAATCGTAACATTTGTAACACTTTGTACAGACATGCATGTGCACACACACTCCCACAGGGCACACAAAACCACAATTGTGCTGGAGATATTATATCCCACACAGACTCACATGATCCACACAACTTGAACACAACTTTAAAGAGTCAAATCAATAGAAAAATAAGAAAACCACTTGAGGCAGAGCCGAATGTTTTGTGTGGGCTGGTAGCCTGTACAAAGTAAGGAACCCTGTACCTGTTTGTGCAATCTATGCACAGTGTTAGAACAACAGGAGGAGGAATAAAGTGCATAGATTGCATGCCTTTGCAAAGAACAGTCTTTCTCTGCGAGGTGTGGGTCATACTGCAATACTATAAAACATATGCTAATACTACGTTTGGGTTACAGAGTGGCATCCCCATTTCCCTTCTCCTTCGCAGGAAGGAGAGAGCCTCTTCCCATGTTGCGCTCCATGCTGCGAAGAAAAGCAAAAAGATTTTTAAGGTCCTTTATCACCTAAGGTGGCAAACATTCTTTCTGGATCTCAAATCTGGTGACAAGCCTCATCTTGAGCATACGCGTAAGGACAGAGTCAGTCAGTAATCTGAGAGAATTCTCTCTGCTACCTCTGAAATCCATTTGTCCCTACCAGTATCTTAGTGCCAGCTGCAGCCAGTAGCTGTTCCTGGCAAGAGAACAGCTTTCTCATTGTTGTCCTAGAAAATCTACATCCAGGAGTCAAGTTTGGTGTAGGGGGAAAGTACCTTTCCTAAGTGCCCTGCTAAAGCATGAAGCTTGGGCTTGTAACAGCTGTCAGGATTGCAGGACTGCCCATTCCCTGAATCGTTCTAGAAATTAGACCCTAGGGGTACCGTTAGCTTTAATTTATAATAAAACAATCTGAAAAGCAGCCTCTGGTGGAAAGACTGGAAGTGTGAGAGGAATACTAAAAAGTGAAAAACAAGCAAGCTTGCAAGCAATTAATGACAGAGAGATTATATTTGTTTTCTAAATAAACAGAAAATGAAATCCCTATGCACCGGAATAAAATGTGCACCTGGTGTCTGGTGAAGAGGGTGGTGGTACCGCCATGTGCTAAGCCACGGACCTGCTGCTGAAACAGCTGCATCGGTGTACGAGGTTATCGTGATCATCCCAGACGTTTACAGTTCAAACTGTCGTTCTCGGTGGGGAGAAAGCACCCCACCTTCCCACCAAAGCAGGTGAAGAGCAACGCGACACTACTCTGCCTCCTCTTCTGCAAGCACAGTCAACATCTTTCAGCTCTTCCTTCTGCAGTCTCCAGAAAATACACAATGCAACACTCTTTCTGGAGCACAGCCTCAGCTCACCTTACTGGCTTATCCACTTCACGCCCTTTGTATCCCTATGATGTAGCAACGGGTCAGGAACCTACAGATAACAGAAAACTTCATCTGCTAAACATTCTACATCTGTCACTAAGCCACAGCAAAGAGGAGGACACAACCAGCGTCTTGTCTCTCAGACCTGCGACTACTGCACGATCCTCTTTTCTGTTTTGGGAGTAACGTACATCGTGGCCATCCAATCTGCTCTTCGCTGTGATACTAGAGAATCATACAAAAGAATCAGGCAAAACATTTTCATTGTTGTTTTTCTTATAATTGTATTCCTGAGATATAATTCTGTGCGCTAAGCTTCAGACAGAATTTTGTAAAAATCCTACTGTTACAACATCATGTTCTCTCATCCTGCAGAGGCCCTATAATTAAATTATTCTTTTAATGAGGTTAGTTGCTAAACTACACATAATGGTTTGGAGGAAGAAATACAAAGTGTTATGAATAAAGGTAAATTACACTGTATTTTCCTCTGCATCTGCTGCAGATACCTGTAATTGTTCTCCAAGCCATTACTTCGCATTAACTCAAACCGCTATCGCTAGGCTGTTATTTAAAGTGAGTGGGTACTGGCTGTTAACGTGCCCAAGACTTTGTTCAAGTGAAGGTGAAATGATTCACTGAAACTTTGAGAACAAAGCGCCAACATCAGTGACTTAATTAGAGCTAACTGCAGCTCATACAGTAACGTAAGTCATAATTTATAGCTGCATTGCTACTAGCAGTGGACAGAAAATCTTCCTTCCACCGAGGGAACACCAACTATGCAGCAGTAGAGAAAATTATCGCAGCACAGCAGGCTGCAGATATTAGCCCGTACACCAGCTGAGCTCCTCAGCCTTTCCAAAAGCAGTGCGAAGAGCAGCGACAGAAACAAGATGCTGGGCTCTGCCCCAGGCTTTCTCCGCTCTCCCGTGCAAGCCGGAGCTAAGCTGCCATGATGTAAATGCCCAATGAATCTCATATGCAGCATAATATAAAATCTGCATTTTCAACACCCCGTTCCTTGGACAGCCGCTACCAGCAGACCATGCTTTCATGCTTACACTATCAATTCATTACCCTGGCAATACTGATATTTTTATCAGACATACATAGCACCTGTTCTACCAGTCAGAAACGAAGCACCAGACATTTTTGACAGAATTCTAACTACTTTACGTTTGAATCTCTTCTAAATTCTAAAACGCTCTCATGCTCTTCAGAGGCCAACGAAGCTCTTTAGCAGGTTCAAGTCTGTATTTTAGGGCACAACTTTGCTAATACATGCTTTTAACAGCGACTTAGGCGTTATACTACTTCCAACATAAAGCAAACCCCATATTACAATGGTTCACTAAGAAGTCTCTTTTCTTTTCCATTCTCCACTTTTTACCTTTACTATCATCTCTGGCTTATGCTTTACCTGTACGTATAACATTGTTCTTTGAGGCTGAAAACCAATCTTCTGTGAATGAGAGATACACAAACCTAATACTCCTTTTTTTAAAACCCTTTGTTTTAAAACACAATGTTATTAAAGTAAGTACGAGTAACATCACAGTAAAATATTTAGAGGGGGAAAATGGAAACAAAACCAATATCTGTGAAGTTACAGAACTAATTTTATAAAAAAAGGATTGATTTTAGTTTTTTAAAGAATAAAAGAAGATTTAAATAAGCATCTGGACAGAACAAAAGAGAAACATGAAAAAACACTGGCATCTGAACAGAATAAACATTAAAATGGTGACATAAAAAAAAAAAAAATTAAAAGGGTGAAAAAAAAAAAAAAAAAAAAAAAAAAGCAAACCCAAACCACAAATGCATGCTAAAAGTACATAAGCTAAGTAAGAGTTACAAAGCACTGACTTACACATTTTTCATCTACTGCTGTTATTACTGGAACTAGTATCTTAGTTAATAAGCAGTAACTTTATATTCTTCATTCCAAAACATCATGGCAAATGGTGTTTTGGGACATGAAAAGTCAAAGGTAAGTCTGAAACGTGTCAGAAGTAACATAGACAAGCATAAAAGTACTTTCTTTTAAACAAGGAAAAATAGTATTCTCTCTCAAGATTCATTAGGAGTTTCTGTGTTTAATGGCCTAATGAAATACATTCACATAACTCATGTTCTTGCTTCTCCACATGTTTCAAGCTTAAAATCATACCTTTCACATCCTCATCTTCAATGGTTGTATTGGAACTCTCTGTTGATTCCTGTTGAGAAGTAAATATAAGCAGAATGTATAAAACAAGCCAAGGCTTATTCGCGTGCCTTTGAAAATTACAGTTAGTTACAGATATCATGCAAAGCCTTGAAGCAGGGTGGGATGTAATTCACAAACAAATGGTCACACACTGATTAAGACATTTCCACCTGAAACTGATGTCAAGCATTGCCATTCTCTGCCGTAGGGAACATAAATACGTTTCCTGCTGTCTAATGCTTTGACTTCACGGGAATGTAAAGGAAACTTTTTTTTCTTTAACATCCAACTGTACAAAGTCCATCTGAAATGTTGTATGAATTACCTCAGCCAAGTAGGAGAGCTTGCCATTTTAAGCTTAGTGATTAAACCAACTGTGCAAAATAAGTCATTCCATTCCAACTTTTAAATATGCAGACTTCTGCATGCTACAATCTACAACCGTTCTGCTGCTCATATGGCTTATGCAGTGTATATTAAAACAAAGTCTCTCAGTGATTTGAAGGGCATTGGATCAGATTCTGTCATTTTTATACTGTTTTTGTGATAAAAAAGTTTTGTGAAGGAGATGGATAATTGATAAAAGTATGATAACAACTTTGACGAACTAAGGTATCTCTGCAGTAGTATTCTTCACACAACCAGTCATGTAGAGGAATGACTCATCTATCAGACAGTTTATACTTAAGCCACCACACTGTTAAAAAGGCAAGGGTACTCTACCTCAGTCTTTCAGGAATTACCAGAAACATGAAATATTACAGGCAAATTCAACAGGGCACTGTCAAATCTAATAAGTACACAGTTTTAGAAAGCTGAATAGTTTTTAGACTTGATTTTTTTTAATCCGTATACTTTCTTGAAATAATTTTTTTTTTTTAATTCACAGCTCAATAGCAAAAAGGATTAACTGGTCTATTTTTATCTGAGAAATAGAAGATAGGACTGGTATTGTATTTAACTCTTGAAAGGATTTTACAATTAAATAATAAAAGGTAAATTTGACAGTGCCCTTTATTTTCTGTGTCCTCACAAGGCTGAGCCGAAGGAACGTTCAAAATGGTTAATGCATTACTCAGACCTTGAAAAACCAAAACGTATGTGCATCCATAAATAAAACTACATGAATTAATTCACACACAAACAAAACTGAACAAGTCACCATGCTTTTCCTGAACTGGCTGGTGTTAGACGTTTCACTCTACACAGATGTATCATGCTCTATCACTTAAAATATTAGATAAAGTACTTATAAGTAAACAAAACCCCCACACAAATACAAGTTGTAAACACCATGCACAAGCTCACACGGCAGATGTAGCCTGTAATATTGAAGCATCCACTCCAGTTGCCATACTACAACGATCAGTCTTTCAGACAAATTTGGGAGTAACTCTCCGCATTAAGTGGTTTGCTTGTCTGCTGTGACCTTTTGGGACATTGAGTATCTTAATTGCTATGATTATATAATAAAGTCAAGTAGATGTAGTCACGCCAATATCTTATCTGGGTTTTCTGGTCTTTAGTGGACTTCAGCGATAAAGATTAGACTAGTGTTCAAACACAGGCTCTTTGTTGCCTATGAGTTTAAACTCAGGGAGCTGAAAAAGCAGTAACATGAAAAGAAAAGCTCTATGTTTGACAGATGCAAGGTACGTAAAGGAATGGGAAATACAAGCACAATACACACCATCAGCACTTTCATGCTTGAGAACTGTTGGCATGCGTTATTTTTTCACTCGGATTCAATCCCCATATGAAATAACCACAAATAGTTAAGACTAGATAAATGAAATGTCGATTCTTTAAGTCAACACTGTAAACAGTGAAATTTTTGTTGAAGAGTGAATTCTTTCCAGGAAACCTAGGAACATGTGTTATATGTAAATGATGGTATTTCCTGGCCCTTTTCAAGTCCATGCATGAAAAAAACAAAACAAAACACATTTTAGGAATCAGCTGCCAAACACAAACAGCACAACACACAAGAAAAAGAAAAGAGCATGAAGAAAATGTATAAAAATCAAAAGACCTCTTTGTCACTTGAAATGTTAAAATTTTTTTGAAACTGCTCAGTGATGTTATGGAAGAAAACCAAAGCCCTGTGCAAACGACACATCACAACACGGCGTATAAGCATGCTGAGAGACAGCAGATGGGATAAACTGAAATGACATCTTTATCTAAGGTGACAACGGCACACAAAACTCGTCAGTATACTCTCACCACACTCTGAGAACAGCGTTCTTTGGTTTTACTTAGACTGCAGCATTTTTGGCTGAAACGAGAGAGACACCACGCTCCCCGAGCCTGGCTGCACAGGGTACTGAACTCTGCCAGTTGCTACCGACTCCCCCAAGAGCTTCAGAAGCTCAACAATCAGCAGGATGCACGTAGCAGATGAACACAGATGAAAACAGGCTCAAGAGACACCAGGTGTAACAAATGCAGGAGTGAGATTTTCCTTGATAAATTCCTGGCATGGCCCTATTTTGCTGCGGAATACTGGATGAAATGTGTGGTGTGGAAAAGCAAGATGGAGTTGATTCTTTCTGAATACCTTATTTCCATCAGGGTTGTGGATTACTGTAGTTTGGGGCTCCTGAGCGAGAACAAAATAAAGAGAAAGAGAGTTCCCATTGGTAAATACATTCTCATTAGTGTGAGGGAGAGCAAGAAGAGCCAGCTCACAAATGCTGAACACTGACAAGAGCTAAATCAAACGTTAACTGTTGCCAGAGGGTGAAACTGGATGTCTCCAATACAGTTTTCCTCAAGAGCAAGCCAGCAAAAAAGACCATCTCACCTAACACAGCAGCATGCAGAGACCTTATTCATGACCAATGTATACAGGGCTTTGAAGCTCTGGAGACCTGCAGAGGCTCTCTTTTGCAGAAGGGCATACTAAATGCTTTGCACGTTTTCCTGTCTGAGCCAGGCCAGACAAAGCCAGACATCACCTCTTTTCTTTAAGCACGTTTGCTTGTATTAGTATTAAGTGAGCAAATAAAAATACAGATGAATCCATCAGGATTAAGGACGAATTAACTACCTCTAAATACTACCGTGTTTTGGAAGATGTAGATTACTACCAATTGCTGCCCTGGCAGAGCAGCATAAAAGTAAGCGAGAGAGATCTTTGTGTCATTTTCAAGTGTAATTTCCCCAAATCCTTTTCCCTTAACAAAAGATTAAATAATCTTTGAAATGGCAGTTAGCCAGCATACTTTCAGCATGGACTATCGTGCGTGGCTACGTCTGGGAACAGACTGCCATATATACTCATGCATGAAACCTGTTAACTGGTCCTTAGAAATTACTTAGCAATGTATGCTTCGGTGCCAGCTGCACAAAAAAATCCAAGAGGAAAAATCTCTCCCGATGTGTGTGAATGATCCACACTTTCAAAGCTATACTCACAGGCATATGGGAAACAATATCTCACAAAATTAGGTGCTTACGCACTGGCATTTATATTTGTGAGCCCTGTGATACATGTATGCCTAAGAAATAGGAGCTACTAATAAAAGCAAGACTGCAATAGAAACATTCATGAACAGCACTCCGATTAGTAATATGTTCCTAACAGAGCTTATTAATGAGTAATGTCGCCTGCAGATTTAAATGTAAGAGAAACAAGCAAAAATGTTTAGCACTAGATGCCTCTTGATCCCAGTGAAGACTTGCAAAGTCCTGCTGAGTTTCAGGAAATATGGAATGAAAATCTGAATAAGGTCTATTTTATGGTAGCCTAGCAATAATCCTGTTAGCTCTCCTTGATATCAGTACTTATACTAAGACAAAGCAGAGAAAATAATAGAGCTTTTTTTTTTTTTTTTTGTGCAAAGGGTTAGCATTAAAAAGATGGAAATGGTCATCAGGCAAAGAGCTAAGAGCAACATAAAGCACATTCTACTCACTTTCTGGCACAGCATGCAAAAAATTCAACTACAGTTACAAATGCTATGACTCTACCGCATCCAGCTTCCACGTAACATTTTCTATTAATAAACACGCTCTAATGGACTTCCTCACAAAAAAAAGAAAGCATAATTCAAACAAAAAGTTTTTCCAAAACCTGTTTTTAGAAAGCAAACGGAGTAAATGCATGAAAAAGCAAAAAAGAGGGGAGAACAAACAGAAGACAGTCAAAAACTTCAAGATAGCATGAGAAGGAGGATTGCAGGTATACCAGCGCTGGGGTAGGAATATTTTCCTTGGGGCTGGTTACCACGTTCGTTTTGTTGTTTATCTGTAGGTATGCAGAAAATAGAAACAGACAGGCCTTAGAACTCGCGGTAGGCACCGTATCTATATCTCTCTGTATAGAACATCTATATACAGATATAGATATCTATATATAGATATAGATATGGAAATAAAGAATCACAGAAAGATGAACTTATGCACTTGAAAGAACACTAACAATAGATCCGACAGCTAGCTGCAACTCCTCCAAACATGCTCGCTATGGGTTTTCAGATGCACTAGATGAAGGTCTATACAAGGTATAGATGACTTCAGCCGTGACACTTAAAAGAACAGAGAGCCTTTAAGTAGCAGCTAATCACATATAAGAAGAATAAAGAATTAACATGGGTTTGAAGAAAGTCCTAAATAGCCATTCTGACTTCTTGACATGCAACAGCATTAAATGATTGCACCCAGTTGTTCTTTATTTCTAATTACCTATCGCTACCATAAATAATATTCGATTATTCATAGCTCTCCAGAAATCTATAGCTTTCTTCTCCTGGCTTCTGGGAACAGATTTGAACAAATATAACTGATTCCAGATCTGATTACATACAACTTATGCTAGAAAGAGACTGGTGCCCCTTCAGCTTTTTTCGTTTTAATTTAGACAAAAATAATTGGCAGCTCTGATTTTCTGCAGTCTCAAGAGTCCTGCAGTAACTGTCTATCCGCCTTTCAATTTTGGTACTATAACCTGAAAGTGTAACGTTGCACACTACAGCATCTGTAGTCTTACTCCACAAATCAGTACGTATCTGCTTAACTTCACACGTAGGTCATCACGTTAATTCTTAAGCTTAGCACAGTACTGCACCTTTGCAAGACTTTTGGCTTTTACTTATAAAAATTTTAATTTGAATTAAACTGTTTAGCAGTAAGTTTAAAGGTATCTGATTCTTTAAATCCATTTTTAAGATTCAGCTTTCATAAATACCACGGTATGAAAAGAACAGAAATACTAAAAATAATGTACCGAGCCACTTTTTACATGCACTAAGAAGCAAGATTAAAGTATAGTAAAACTAGTTTGGAAAACGTCATTTTTTTCTTTAACAATAATTAGGAAAAAGAATTTTACGTACATTTTGGTCAAGTCTAATTTTAACAAGAGCAGTCCAAAGCAGCATGCAGAACTGGGTGTATAGATAAGTATTGTCTGGAAAGACTTTGATCCAAAAAAAAAAAGTTGTACT
>WAAD01018547.1:55186-89835 GCA_013389945.1 Fregata magnificens | reverse complement strand
CCCGGCTGCTGCCGCTGCTGCTGCTCGGCTTTGGCACGGGCGAAGCGGTTTCCAGGCCCGGAAAGCTCCAGCCCGGGCTGAAGGCGATTGCTTCAGAAACACAAAGTGGCCATTTTCTGTTCGCATGGGCAGGTTTTGCTTTGGAAAGTGGTATTTAGGCAGGGGGAAAGCCAAGGGTATGACCTAAATGGGCTGGATTGTGGCTGTTGGTTGTTTTTCTTTAAGAAAAAGCCCAAAGGTGGGTATTTCCAACGGTCCTACGTGACCCAAAAGACGCCTTGTTACAGACCAGATCTCAGCAGGGTATTGCCCTTAGCAGACCATGGCTGAGGCTGGAGGGCTGCATTCGCTCCATAGTCATGTGGCTTTGCTGTTGTTTGGGGCACTGGGTCAAGTCTGATGGGGATGCCGGGGGACGGGCTGCAGATCAAATAGCCATCACAACCGGGACCGTCTCCAAATTGCCACCATTGCAGGAAAGGTTAGAAACCAGCTGGCTAAAAGACAAAGCCCAGAGCATGCCATTCCCTCGCTTTCACACCACAGAGAGCCCAAAAGGGCTCCCAGCCAGCCAGATAGATAGTGCCTAAACACCCACAGAGAGCACAATGGGGACAGAGTCTGTGTATCTGTCCTTGCCACTGACTGTGCCCTCAGCTTTTAAGAGCTACCTGCAGGGAACACTATTTAGGAAAAGAAAAAAAGAAAAGAAATCCGTCCAAAAATCCATCCCTTCGTGACTCTGAATCTGACCCCAAATTATGATTCATGACCAAAAGTGATGAAAAGAGCTTGTGGTGACTTGAACAATGATTTTTCCAAGCAGAGGCAGTGCTAAGTGGGGAACACGAGACTCCTGAGAAAGCAGGAGGAATGCACTCCAAGCCTGAATGCTGCAGATGAAATTTGTTGCGTCATATAATCTGGTTTTGTGCTTTGAGTTTCAGCTAGATGGGGAGATACTAAGATAGCACGAGAAAGGCCATTTCAGTGAGATCTCCAGTCCAGATTGGGAGGATCAGTCAGGCTGTCAGGATCACCAGCGATTTTATTTACCTTTCTTTTCCATTGCTTTGCTAAACCCCATCTCCAAATGGAGCAACCAAGGAGGGAGTGTCAGCATATAGGTGCTGATCGGAGGCAGAGAGGAAAAAGGTTAAGATATAACAGCTTGAAAACATTATTTTTGAAAACAGCCTGAGAGCACTGGGGTTTTATAAAACCTCCCATTGTATTGCACTAATAAGTAAGTAAAAGTCAAGTGTTCACAGCCAAGCCAGCAGACTCGCTCTACAGCATCTATTACCAGCGTGTTTACTTACAAAGGCAGCCGCGAAGCCAAAGCCGAACAGAAAAGAGGAAAGACTGAAATATGGTTTTAAAGAAACACAGCTCCTTGGACTGGTTTTAATTTAAAATCCTAGGACTGGGTTTGTCATTTTCTTTTGTGTTTCGCCCCCTCCTCCCCACTTCTTCTTCAAGGAATGAATTGCCCAAAGCCAGCCAGCCAAAGGGGAATTTTCCTCTAGGTGTCTCTGTCCCCATTTTTATTCTCAATTTTTTCTCACACACGCGAGCGCGCGCGCACACACACACACTACTCTTCTCTGGTCTTCCCAGTCTAGCATCACCTTTTCATTACCATAGCGATCTCCCACATCCCAGCACAGTGCTCCCCAAGGCACTTTATAACTCAAACCTGCCCCAGCACCTTTCTTCATCCCCCAGTGCAATGTGGGCACCCCGTGTGGGAGGCACAGGCTGCGCACAGGAGCAGCACATGGTGGCAGGGGAAGAGAAGCTGGTGCTGCAAGCTGGGTCCTGCCAACCCAGCGGGGTGATGGGCAGGACACCGTGGACGATGTGATTTCATCTGAGGCAGACACCTGCACCCATGCTGTACATATGGCTTTGCAAAACAGTTATCACCTGCTCTTAAAGAACAGGAGGTATGGGGCCTGGATTTATTGGATTTGACCAGAAATCCAGAGACACGCACACACACAGGCACTGAGTGCTCTGCTATTGTAGTTCAGGAGAAAGCACTGTGTCTCTATCAATCAGCCCATACCTGCTGCAAACCTGCTCCTCTCTCTCTCTTTGGAGTATTTTGCATCCCAACTGAGAGCACATGGAAGGAGAAGAACAAAAAAGCCCTCCAGGCTTTGTCAGGGAGAAATGTGTGGTCACAGTAACACACCACTGCCTTCCCCAGCAATGGGGGACAGTACGGGAAGCTGGGGGAGGACAGAGGAGAACAAGGCGAAAAGAAAAGGTGGGAGCAATTTTAAATGATAGGAAAAACTTACATTAAATTATTGCTTTATTTCTGTTTCTATGCAAGTCTCTGACACACTCCACCCTGCCCCCTGAGATGCCATGGCCACCCCCAACAGCCCAGTAAGGAGGAGAAAGACCTGAAGGGATCCTGCCCGAAAAAGGAGCCTTCCCAAGACTTAGATCTACAGAGGAGTCTCTTAGTTAAAAGAAAGTCCCAAGGCAAGCCCTCCTACCCAGCAGTGTCCGATCCCACCACCCCCTGTAGATGTTGAAGGGTGGGAGGGAAAGGGAAGGAAAAGCTCCAGCCCCAGCGTTTTGAGAGGTGTCCTCCCTGCAGACCACGCATGAACAAGGCATCAGGATGTGGAGCAGACCATAACAGAGAGGGTACGGGGGAGAAGTCAACCAAGAGATGAGCACAGGGTGGGAGGAGAGGAATTGTGGCAAGATGAGAGTTACCCAGCTCTCCCTCACCTCTCCTCCCAGCCCCTGCCTCATCGGATGCGGAGGTATGAGGGAATGGAGTAATTGAAGAGCAAGTAGTCCATTTTGTATAAATTAAAGAGTCTCCTTTGGTAGAAAGGGCTAATGTCCTGGAAGAACTGGGCCGTCATGTCGTCCGTCGTCCTGGTGGTCTTGGATGAAGACGGGAACTTGACGCTTGTGTCGGCCCCAACCAGCTGGAGGATGTAGTTGGCATCTTCGGCCAAGGTCTCGTACTTGCCCACCACATCGTAGTGGACGATGCAGGGGTGGCAGAGCGAGTGCACCCGCTCCCAGTGCTCGTTGAAGGGCTCCTCCCGCTGTGTCCGTGGATCCAGCAGGTAGTAGACGAACTCCTCAAAGCGCACGTCATCCCCGCGCTCCAGGGCCTTGTCACTGGGCTCCTGCCGGTGCCGCCGGATGATCTTGGTCCCATAGCGCTTGTGGAAGGCTGTGTTGTAGCTGCGGGTGAACTTGTTGCGGTACGCCGAGACCAGGCGCTCAAAGGGCTCCCGGACGAAGATGAACTTGAGGTAGCTGCGCAGGCGGTGGTTGATCTCGGGGATGCTGTACTCGGAGAGGGTGCGCAGGTTGGACGAGACGTGGGCCTCGTTGGCGGGGATTTCCAGTGGGTCCCGGTACTTGCCTTGCCCCGTCAGGACCATCATCACCCGCTTCCAGTTAGTGCAGGCCACTTTGGGCACATAGCAGTAGAGCAGCCCATGCGTGTCATCCACCACCAAGTGCCGCAAGTCATCCGGCCGCAGGAGACGCCGCTTGCGGGTATAACGGTTGCAGATGTTGCTCAACAGCTCTCGTCTCTGCTGGTGAACCACCTGCAGGGATGACTGCTCAAACTGGGGAGAAAAAAAGAGATGGTCACCAGCTTGCCCAAGCCGACCATGGCCTACACACAACACTTGGCCCACAACGGTCCCCATTCCCTCCCCCTTCCTGAGTCTGGCAGTCACCCATGTGGGATTTTTGGGGACAGCATTGACTTTGAACACAACTTGATTTGGTGCATTTAATCCTTGGACCTGCTGAGGGCAAAACACAGAACAAAATGTGATGAGGAGCCAGATGAGAAGTCAAGTCAAAGGGGGTGGGGGAAGAACAGGCAGTGCAGAGAGGGTCAACAACTGAACATTTGTTATAGCACCCCCACACACACTGGGCTAAAGCTCTCCCTTAGACCATTCGGGGGGGCGGGGGGGGGATGGATACATGGCCCGACCCCTCCAGAGGCAAAGAGCGCAGCCCCTTTGCTGGCGCAGGGCCCCGCACACCTCCCGGCTATGACGAGGCATCGCCACGTCGCACTGACGCCTACACCCACAGGCTCCCTGCGAACACTGCAGACAAGAGGCAGAAATGTGGCATGCAAGTGTGGGCATGTATGATGAAAATGGCGTGGCTGTGCTGCCAAGGAAGGGCAAAGGGAGACGGGTGGAGGAAAATTGTCTTTAACGCTGACGGTCAAACCCTGGGGAGCAGACAGTGAGCTGGAGGAGAGGTGGGGTGGCAGGGCATGATGGAGAGGAGCGAGGCACTGCTGGAGGTGGTGGGGTGGCCCTTCCCAAGGGCTTTGGGTTTCTTCTCCTGAGGGACTTTTTCCACAGTCTGATGCCTCAGCTCTGGTCACACTCTCCTTTGTCCACAGGGAGGTCCTTTTTCTTTATTCCTTTTAATCCTTGTGTCAAGGCCTGGCAGCCGCTGCATTGCCTTCCCAGGAGCCNCCCGATTTGGGAACGTGACCTTTCCTGTCATGATTTTAATCAGAAATCCCAAAATGTCATTTTAACATCTGCGGAAGGAAGCCATTTCCAGGAACTCAGAAGGGGAAGGTCCCCTCCTCGCCCTCCCCATTTTGCTCACGAGGGTTGGGAGGTTTCGCATTTAGCCCTGAGGTCATTGCTGGGAACCTCCAAGAGCCTCGTCCGGGCCACAACCACTAATGGTTTCACTGCCCGTTTGCTAACCCGAGGCAGCTCTGACCCCATGGAGCTGTTGCTATAATGCAATGCAATGACTCCCATGTTGCAAGACAACGGTGGCTTCCACTTTGGGGTTGTGAAGACAGTCCTGCCAGTGTCACAGGGCGCCACAGCAAATGCCTCTGCAGCCTGCAGAGATGGGGCAACCTCAAGATGAAGAGCAAGGGCAGGCCACCTCCTTGGTCCCTACATCCTTGCTGCTGACAGATGTCATCACTTATGCATGCTAAAGGACACCCTTTGCCAGGTGCACCCTCACCTCTCCCTGGGGGTCCATAAGGGTTTTTGGGAGGCACCAGAGCCTGGGAGAGGCAGCGTTGTGGAGATGGGGCTTTGTAAAGCTCCTGCCAGGAGCTGGGATCCTGAGACAAACTGCCCATCCTGTGGATGATCCAGCAGACCCGTCACCTTCAGAGGGGCACTAACGTCTGGGCAAAAAGCTCCTCCTGCAAGGGATGAACCACACTCAGGCCCTTTTGGCTCTCATTTCCACAAAAGAAATAACCTTGTCCACGTCACCTTAGTGACCACTTTCTCCAGGAACCTTCACGGACAGTAACCTGAGACAGGGGCAGGAGAAAGCATCCCATCCCTGCTCCTTCCAAGAGGGAGATGATAAAGTAAAATGCTCAGATGGAGGAAATGCAGGTCAACAGACTCTAACTGCCACCAAGAGATGACTTTGACATTGTTGGCTACTTGGATATGAAGACGATATAGCACCTAGGGAGGTGATAATCATAGTTGAAGAGGCATTCTCACGGTACACCTCCTTGCGACACAGTCAAACCTTTCAGCAGAAATTTCTTTTGTTTGGATGCTCCCCATCACCTTTTAAAATAGCAAACCCTTTTTGCAAGTGCTTAAAAAAAAAAGAGGCATTTTAATAATGTGATTTTTTTCAGGTGCTTTTCCCTGCACTTGCACAATTCAAAACTATTGGACCAGAGAGACAGACAGACAGACACTGTCTGCAGGCATGGCAACAAATAAATGTGACTACTTTTCAACAGCCGCCCACTGGAATAAGTGCATGTCTTGCAGTTATTTCAGAGCAAAATTGCTCCCTTCATTTCCTTCTCTTTAAAAGTCAGAGAAATTAAGTATCACTTTTAAGGAAATAACACCACAACATTCCAGCAGCATTAGGGTTTGCTGGCATTGGGGCCAAGGAAGTCCACATTTGCCATTTTTCCCAGAGCAAGTGTAATTTGGCTGCTTATAGACATAAAAGCATCAACCTAGACAGTAACACAAAGCATCGTGTATGGAAAGGAGATCTGTCTCTGGCTGCAGTGGGCACTGCCGATGGGCAGTGGGGAGGCAGTGAGGATGGCAGCCAGCTGCAGGGACCACTAGCGTTGCCCTCTGCTTCTTGGGCGCTGCAGAAAATGACTGCCCCGTGGACGTGGGGAGATGCAGGGCACATTTGGTGGCTGGGGCATGTGGCCATGGCCCAGTCCGTTGCACCGGTTGGAGGGTGGTTTCCTGCAGGACTTCCTGCCGGGAAGTTGTGGGTGAGGATTCCTCTGCAAAGACAAGTCTGGCTGCATGGGGGGAAAACTGCCCGCTCAGGGGGGAAACGCAGTTGAAGGAAACAAACACACCTTTTGCAGCTCCAACCACAAACCCCCAAGGTCCCACTGAACTGCTAAAGGGCAAGTGGGACACCTTCCCTGATGCTGGTTGGGCTGCACACACCAAGGGCTGGCGAGGGTGAGCGCTCCCTGCCTCAAGCAGCGACCATGGCTTGTCCTGCGGCAGACCCTTACACAGACAGAGACCCACTACGCTAAGCCCACCTGGCGGGGAGCATTTGCCTGCCCAGACTGTGCCTGGCTGCCCCTGTCTCAGCAGGTATAACTGGCACAGCTCAGAGTGATGGAGAGGACTGAGATGTCCCAGGATTATAAACCCCTCATGGCTGGGTCCAGCTTTATATATGTGTATATATGCATATATGCATATATATATATATGCATATACATATGTGTGTGTGTATATATAGCACCCAACATAGAAGCATTTATCAATTATTAGCTCAGAAAGTGCATCAATGATGCTCTTGCCCTGCTATGATGGCCCAGAGCTGGCTTTGAAATCCTCAGATAGCGAAATCTCCTGGGTTTGCCCAGCTATGGCTCAGCCCCCCAGTAATGAAGCCATTTGCACAAGTACCAGCAAGGGCCATAAGCAGTTTTTTTACCAGCAATTACTCCCCAAAGTGGTGTGGTCTTTTCTTTTGGACTCGGCCAAAGGTTCAGGCACAGGGACCTTGGGGGTGGTTGGAGACAGCGCAGTGCTCCGCACACCAGAGGGGTGGAAGAAGGGGTCAACCCCCAGTGCCCCATCTCCCTCTCCCTGTCCTCTTACCTGGTCACTCTCGTACAGGGCCTGGAGTGGGCTGCGACCGGCCTTCCCCTGCCAGGTGGATCTCATAACCCCATCTTCTGCGGCTGGAAAAGGAGTGAGAAAAATCAGAGGGGCTGGGAGGGACTGCTTCCCTCACCCTCTCTGGAGATGCCCAAGTTGGGATGAGGCAACGTCCCCCCAGGGAAACACATATCCATTTGGCTGTGGGAGAAGATGCTCAAGCAATGCTTGTCCCTCCCTCCTATTTTTTAACAAAACCTGCAGTTAGGGTTCAAAAGGTCCAGACTTAACCTTTAAACAAATAAAAAACCATAAATAAAGATCATAGCTTGTTACAATTTCAAGAGGAACTGGGAACAGTTTGATCCCTGTGCATTTGGGAAATGCCACTGCATGCAGGCTGCATTGGCGAGGGAATGACCCAGGAGGTGACAGGACCCCAACCAGCATCGCCACGGCCCCATAAGGGGTGAGGCAGCATCTGTGCTTGGCAGAGATAAGGGGCAGATCCAACATCGGCAGCTCTCTGCTGAGCTCCCACGGGCTCGGAGTTTGCATTTCCAGGCTGAGAGACACAGTCATTAACAGACAAATTGCTCAGATGCTTTGTCTGACTGATAAGTTGTTTTAAGTTCTTATTCACTATTTTTTTTCTTCCCTTCTAAACCAGCAACATCTCCTCGAGTGTTTGAAGCTGAAGGCAGCCACCCAAGCCTCGCCCCTTCCCTGCCATGCAGATCGGCTGGTTTGATTTCAGAGGTCTATTTGCAGCAGCACCAAACCCGAGGCTGGATCTGGCCAGCCACGAATGCAGTGCCGGACACCCAGTCGGTGACAGATGCTCAAGTTCTCATGCTCATAAATTATGTAGGGATGCAACCACCTTCCAGGCTATGAAGCATCCGCTTCAGCTGCCACCTCTCAGCCCCAGGGACCTGTTTCCAGCACAGCGTGGGCAGAACCACGTGGCCTGGATATCCCAAACCTAAGGCATGGAGCCAGCCACAACAGGGGCGCAGGCTCTCGCTTGCAGTAACACCTCCAAGGAGCTGTCCCACCTCTCATCCACTCTGCTTCTTGTATCTGACCCCTCCATTGGCAGAGGATGCTACGACAGTTTTCATATAAGAAGGTTTCTAACCATGGGGGTTGTGCAGCCCTGGAGTTGGCTTCCATAGAAGAAATCACACTGTGAGTTTTGAAATGGAAGATGATGTTTTTTCTGAAGGGGATGATAGGACACGTTGTTTGGGAGATTGTGGCCTGGGAGGTTCTTCCAGTCCTCCAAGTTCCTCCTCCTACAGGGAACTTCTAAAATCTCAGAGGGACGTATGTGGCGGAGGGAAAAGCATCGCTCACAAACCATTTCTGGCAACATGAAGGATTCTAAGACAGAGGCTTTTTGCATGACAAATTGGGGCTCTGGATCTTTTTGTTCACTGACCATCACCAAACAAAGCCGAATTTGTTATACAAGCCCCAGATGGCATCTTTTTAAACAAAATAACCAGAAGGAAAAATCCAAATCCCATCTTCATTTTCATGTGCTTATATTTTGCTTAAATGAAAACTGCTCCAAAGCACAAAGTCACGAGGGTCTAAGCTAAACATTATTCACTCCTGGAGCTGCAATTAGGGGGAAATGACTGCCGGACCTCACAAGATTTCATCAGCAGTGCATGTATGCTTTTGCGTTCATGGGAAATGACACTTCCTGCAGCGCTGGATTGATCAAGCTGTGACTCAATGAGAAGGTACGGTTTCTTCCTCAATCCCCTGTATCAGTTACCCCACAAGAGGGTGAAACGACATCTGTGCTAACGAGAGATAAGTGGAAGATCCAACGTACGCAACGCTGGGCTGAGATGCTCGTCTCAGAGAAGCCCCGTTTCAGATTTCCAGGTTCAGCCCTCTGCAAATGACAAGGAATGAGATCGACCTTGAAAACTCAATGCACTGCAGCTGGAATCTGCAAGCAGAGAGGATTAAACTCAAGTCCCTTTCCTGGCCGGGGCTGATAAACTCCTGTTCAATTTAAGAGCGTGACCCCGCTGTGGGCTGTCTAAAAGCGCCCTGCACCGCAGCAGACACTTGTCCTATATTTAGTAAAAGCAACACGGAGGCGGTTGTTTTCGAGATTAACACGTGTATCAACCAGAACCTTTCTTACGAGGGACATAAGCAAACCCTGGGTGGTTCAGGCTGACCTGAAGCTGCTAGCAATGCAAATTGCTTGTGCTGGCGCTGCACAGGGGTGCGTGGAAATGTTGTCGCAGGGAAAGGCTTCAGCTCCCAGTGCAGGGTCAGGTCACGGCCCGGGAGGAGCAGGCTGGCTCAGCAGGAGGCTTTTTAGGGTGAACAAAAAGCAAATCTGCAGTAAAGCAGGGAGCGAGCAGAGGTCAGGCAGGTCAGATCCGTGCTCTGACCGCTCTGAGCTGCACCTTTCAGTGCTGCTGAGGCAGGGGAACAAGCCTGGCCAGGGACTGCTGCACCTCGCACGACTCTTGCCAACAGCCCCAGCAGAAACGTTGCAAAATGGATTTCCTCCAGCCTTTCCCCAGCGCAAGATCTGGCAAAGAACAAGGCGTCTTCTCCGGATAGCAGCAAACCCCTTGGGATCCCCGCTATGCTCATGCTGTACAGGGTTCCAGAAAAAAAGGGAAAGAGAAAAAAAAAGTTTTAAAAGCTGCCAGGCTGCTCCCGTGCGGCTAGAGGAGCTTGGGAGCGCTGAGCTGGCAGGGGGAAGACGCCAGCACTCCACATTCACTGCATCTTGACAGCTTTTGCTCTCCAAAGCGATGACACCATCCCCTGCCCGGGGCGCTCGCCAAACCCTTCAGAGCAAATGTCTGGCCCAATGGCAGGTTTTTAAAAGGGTCCAACTGCAGGAAGTCCCCCCCCCCCCCCCCCCTCAGAAACCGTCTACTCGCGCTACACACGGCGTCCCAAGGAGAAAAGCAAATGGGTGGCTGGGCCATGAGGATGACTTTTGAAGACAGTATTAAACCCTGCAGCAGAGGGGGAGATGCAGCAGCTGCAACCGTGTGCGGCTCAGCACAGCACCATGCCAGCACCAGTGCATATGGAGGGCAGCAGCCCATCTGTGTGTCCCGTGGGACCAAAGCGCCCATCCTCTGCAGGGCTGGGGTCAGAGCAGCTGCAAATGCCTGCAGCCAGCGGTGTGTGCTCGAACAGAGACAAGTCTGGGCCACCTGTGCCCAAAGCATCCCCAAAACATCTGGGATCGCCTGGCAGAGCAACATTGGCCGTCACAGCAGTAGGCAGGCCAGGGTTGCAGGGGGAGGCTGTAGATGGTGATTTAACAGAGTCCAGCCCCGCTAAGACCAGGCTTTGCCACCTAACACAGCTCTGCCCCATGACCCCAAGCTGTGGCCATCCCCTGCTCACCATTCCTCAGCCCCAGCACCTGCAACATCTCTGTTGATGCACTCCTCTCCCCATCCTCCCCTCCATCGTCAGACCCCGGGTCCTCATCATGCAGCTCTATGAACACAGCTCAGCCCTAATTTGAACACAAACCCCCTCTTCCCTGGCTGCTCCATCGCAACCATCTCATCATGCAATCCCACAGCATGCTCCCATCCTGGGGTCTCTCCCCATCCTGTCCCTTAATTGCTGTCCCCATCCTGTCCTCACCTTCACTGCCTACCCCAAGCAGGCAATGGCCCACCTTAGGAAGGCTGAACTCAAGGGGCTCCACAGCTGGCTGAACTGCACAGCTGGAGAGGAAAACAAACATGGAGGGGGAGCTGGGGAAAGGCTTGATTCTTGATCTGTGCCTGTTTCTTCCACCCGATCTGGGATACAGCCTGGACTGCGATGAGGAGGAGGGAGGAAGGCGGCAGATGGGCAATGGCATTTACACATCCCTCTTCTTCCACTCTTTCATGCTGAGAGCGAGTCAATCACCCCATCCCCTGTACCACTGGCTTACCCATCCCTGGGATGCTCCTGGGACTCCAAGAAGTTTGGGAAGGCCAAGAAATACTGAAATATATAACAGTGTTGAGGAGGGAGTATCATCAGAGTAAATTAATGGTTCGTGCTGCATTTTGGCACCATGGCCCTGAGTACAGCAGGATCTTCCATCATGGGGGAACTGCCAAGATCTTCACATTCTGGCTTTCCTCCTGGCTTTATAGCTTGTTACTGAGGTTCCCAGATTCCACCACATGCAGTGGTAATCCCCGGAAATTTAGCATCGCCACGATTACATCCGAGAGCAGGGATGTCATGTAGCCAAGGTGTATCGAGTTTCTAAAGGGGAGAAAAGATCAACCCTTGGCAACTGTTGGATCACCATTTGGATAACAAGTATCAAGACAGTGTATGTCTGTGATCTAAATCCAAAATGTTTTTCACTGAGACGAACAGAAGGAAATATCACATTTATCCTTTGCATCTTCAAAGGATGAGGCAAGGGAATAGGAGTGATGCAGAGCAAGAGACCGAAAACCCCACGCTAAGGCAGCAACATTGACCGGAAATCACTGAATGAGATGAGACTGAAAGGGAGCTCAGGCACATTTTGGAGTCTCCTGTGCTAAAAGTGCTTTCAGTCTTTCCTTCGGAGCTTAAAAAGGCAACGCAGTCCCTCCCTCCTTTCCCCCTACAGCCTAGATTTTAGTGCTGTCCCATCAAAACCGAAGCTATTCTTTTGCAGTGGTGTGACATCAATACCGCAGCAGGATCTGGGGTTTCAATGACTTGCCAGCTCTCTTTGGAAAAGGGAATAGATTTTAAAGCTGTGAATATTTAGGTGTACTAGCTGATTGCAAAGACAGCCAGACATGTGTGAGGTGAGGGAAAGACTGGATCATGCCCATCCCAGACTTCTGGAAGCACCAGAGAAAGAATTTGCTGTTTTGGCTGCAGAGACTCTTAATTACGGAGGGAGGTTCTCTGCAACCACAACAGCAAATCCAGCGCCTGAATTGAAGAGTTTGGCTAGGAGACAGGATTCAGGCAGCGACAAGCCTGCTAGGCTGACATCAGCATTACCAAGGCTTTAGAAAACAGTTTGAAAGAAAGAAAACAATTAAAAGATGTGGGTGCAACTGGATAGGGGAATAAAATCAGCATGGCATTTACTAAGGGCAGCTTATACCCCTGCAACCTGACCTGTCAATAAAATAAGCCGTTTCTGTAGATCAAACATATGTGGTAGATCTTCACCCAGATATACGTAACGCATGGGATATGACATACCACAGGAAATAAGTAAGTACTTCAAACAGAGAAGATGAAGTTTAAAAGGTGAACTGTAGGGGACACAAGCAACTAGAAAGCAGGTGGTGTTTAAATGGCAAATACTGGGCAGGACGCAGATTTCTAGTAAAATATCTCGTAAGATTGGCTTTGGGATCAATACTTCAGGAATGAATTGACATAAAAATAGAAAGATACTGATGATGGACAAAGCATTGAGAAAGGCTGCCATGGCAGGGAAAGGCTGAAACACCAAACAGGGAAACTAAAACTTCGTCCTGGACCAGGGGAGTGGAAATGCAACAAAATTTAATTTTGCAATGTTGGAATTCAGCAGTTTCTGCTACTTTGCTGCTGGAAGTGGCAGGAGGTCCCAGATGTGCTAGTTCTGGGCTATCAGCTGCCAGTGTGACAGTCATAAAAAAGGCATATGAAGTCCTGAAACATATTGGGTGAGGTATTTGCCATAGCACCAAAAAAAGCATGAATACTATTATCCACAGCATTGGCGACCCTCACCTGCAGCGCTGACAGCTCTGCTTTTCTGGGACCAAGGCAGATCCAGAGCTGCTGAGAAGGGCTGCGAGGCGACCAGGCGATCGCAGGACTTGCTGCCCCATGGGAGGCTGCAAGGGCTGGATGGGTGTATGAGCTGAACTGGGGTGTGATTGTCCCCTGGGAACAGGCCAGCCCAGAGGGACTGGGGTTGTTTCACATGCAGGACATCTTCATGCCCACTTCCTCAAGTGCCAAATAGGAAGAGGTTTGGAAACCCCAGATCTGGCTGAGATGCAGCAGGAGGAATCCCAACTCCTTTTGGGCTGGAGGATGGAGCTTTCAAGCATTTTCCAGGATGGACCCTGGGGCCACAAGGAGCCAAAAGCTCCACTTGTGGTCTCTAATACGAAACACTGGAGAGGGTTAAAACCTGGAGATTCAGCGGTCTCCAGCCAGGGGAAGTGAAGAGAGAGCACATGCACTTGCATGTGAGTATGCAACCCAGAGGCCCCAAGGAGCTAATCCTGACCCCACCACCGTCTCCCCGCTGCTGTCTCATAGCCCCAGCTTCGCTTCCTGTTGTGTCTGCACAAAACCTAAAAAAAGAGAAAAAATAATCGTGGTGCCTGGCCACCCGAAATGATCAGTCTGGGTGTTAATTACAGCCTGCGACTCCCGGCGGGGGAGCGGGATAGGTGCTTGTTTGTACTGTAGGAAGAGCCAGCTCTCAGGGCAGCCCCTCTTGGGGGCATCTGAGAGATGCTTGCTCTCAGACCAAAAAAAAAAAAGCTCTGAACTTGAGGGGGGTGTGTGTGTGAATCCATCACATTTGTGACGGATTTGTGATGGATTCTGGATTTGAACATAGGAAACGGTATTGGTGACACAAATTGACTGCCTGGCACATATGGCACATGCACAGCTGTGCAGCTGAACTGTATTTATAGGATAAAGAAGAGTTTATGGTGGGAAACAAATAAGAACAGTATTACCACTTTATACTGAAAGCGGAAACAACACCTGGAGCTCTATAGTGTAAGGGAATCGGCACTTGCTTAAAGTCAGTCACTGGAAGAGCCAGAAATTAGGACCTGGATCTCTTTGTGGGCACAGCAGTGAGCTTTTCTAGACTCTTCTCCGGCACCTGTCATGGGCAATGAACGAGTGCTCTGGTCATACCAGTGATGGCTCACTCGTCCCTGACTGTAGAAACACAGCCCTGCTTCGTGAAGACAGGCTCCTCGCTATTAAAATAACTGCACCCAAGAGACTCGGAGAAGGATCCTGCCATCTAATTTAAGAAAGGATATTGAGACTGTGTTATTCAAAGCCAAATCTTAGCTGCAGCCACTGGCTGCTGAATCTGTCCAATTTTTTATTTTAACATCCAAGAGGAAAAAAAAAAAGAGAGAGAGAGAAGAAAAAAAAGAAAATAGAGCTTGACAGCAGCAGTGATAGATCCAGACAGTTCCTGCAGCCTGAGCTCAGTTTTCCCTCCTGGTTTGATAGCAATGCCTGGGACACAGTGCCTGGTTAGCAGCTGGACACTTCGACTGTGTGAGGATGGTCCAGGGCACAGAGGCCAAGAAATCACACACGGAAGCAGCAGTTGAACCCCTGGGCAGTGGCTCGTGGTCTGTGTGAAGAGCTGCGCTGCCTGGAAGGATCAGAGCTACTGGGTTGAACAGTGCTGGTCTCAACGAAGCGAAGTTTAAGTCTAGGAAGTTCTGGCTTTTATGCTTGAGCTTGTACTGGTGGAGAACACATTTGCTTTATTTCCACCTAAGCACAAGGGCTGATTGTTGTTTTGTTGGGGGTTTTTTTAAAGATACTTTTCAAAACAAGGGTGATGTGGGATCCCAAATACCAAAATCCCCCACCAAACTCCAGACCCAATCACTTAACACTGCTGAAGGTAGCAACCTCTGTTTCATGGAGAAGAGGACCAAATTAGCGACCATTTGCTTTCTTGCATGCTGCATTCAGCTGTGAAAAAGTGTGGCAATTCTGGCGTTCACATCCTTACACATCTTCAGAGCTAAGTGAGCACCTCTGGGAATTAAAACCAAAACCCATTCCTATTTTTATTCTTACAGGAAGGTTTTGTTTTGGGAATGCAAATTTTTGGCTTCAGCAAAGAGGCAAATCCAATCTACTTAGATTCCTGCGACTGCTCATTTTTACTGCATCTAAGAAGCCAGGGATATAGACAACTGAGGCTGAATTAAAATGCTAGAGAAGAAAGGAAAAGAAATCTAGCAGAGCCACATGGTTGATTTGCTTAAATGCATCCTTCACCTTTGTGAATTCAGGCACAACCACCTCCGCTGAGGAGCTGCAAGTGAAATGAGAAGCAGGACGTGTAACCAGATGGGCTTCATCCAGGTGTTTGCTCCCAGAACCAGCTCAGTGGCTGGATGAATTGCCCCAAAAAACTCAAGTCTGCTTGACCATCTTCTCTGCCAAGGCTGAAGATCCCCCACATGCAATGGTGATGTGGGGAAGGGAGGGAGGGGACACGTCTTGCTGTGCTCTTGTGTTGTGGTCATGCGACCTTTAGCACGGCCCCGCAGCGCCTCGCTGCCTGCTCAGCCGGCAGCGCCTGCCTGATTTGCTGTTCTTAAAGATGGTAAACAGACAGCAGCCCTTGTCCCCTGTCACACTGCTGTGTCACACCAGCAGCTACCTCCAACGGGTTAGGTGGGACCCTGCCTCTCACGGTCTTGTGGCACCACTGGGAAAATGTGTATTCCCACGCCTCAAAAGGGAAAAGGGAACATCCCAAGTACTTTGGATGCGGGGCACAGGACTTGAGGCCATAGTGTGGGAAATCTGGGGTGGATGGTAAACGCCAGAGACCTGGCTGAGGCTGCACAGGAGAGTGGCAGTGCAAACGCGGGAGCTGTACCTCCCACTGGGGGAGAGCCAAGAGCATCAGTCACAGCTAAGAACATTGATCCCTGAACCTGCAGGACATGACAGGCGCTGTTCTGCTCCCAAAGGTGAAACGATAACACAAGGAGTGCATACAAAGACCTCAAGCAAGTGCTTGTTCTGCAGGGCAGCCCCAACCACTGCCTTTCTGGGCATGCAGGGGGTTGGCGAGAGAACGAGGGGATGCCCAAGGCACTTCAGACTTGCTTGGCAGCCTCTGGACCTCTGCTGAGGGCCTGTGGGAGCCACCAGGGCTGAGCAGATTTGGAAGGAGATCTCTTACCAGGTAGCAGGCCAAGTTTTCTCCTACATCTCCAGAGCTGAGGTTTGTCCCCAAGACAGCTGATGGGTATATCTGTACTTTGTTTACACTCCCATGGTAGGAGATTGTGCCCCTTGGGCATGCTCAGAGGTAGCGGGCAGCATCCATGCCCCATTCTGGCAGGTACACTTGGCAGCGCAGCACAGCACATACGGGACTAAGCATTTTGGGGAGATGGAGCATTTCAAGGTGAACAAAAATATTCAGACGGGCACAAGCAATGGCAAAAAGTAACCAGCCCTATGGAGAACAACCAGAAGAGATGTTTTCTGATCTTTCCCCAGAACTCTCCCACGCACAGCACTGCTCCCCAAGCAGTTCCATTACAGAAAAGGGGAGAGCTCAGGTATTGACCTGTGATAGCCCCAGCTGAGCCCACCTTCCACAGCTTCCATGTGGCAGATCCCTTTGGAGTGAACGCTGTATTTTACCTCTTTTGTTTATTCTGGGGCTCTGCCAGCGAGTGGTGATCAGGAGGAGTGATTGGAGGGGAGCTGGCATCAACTCGCAAAACTCTGTAGCTCTAATATTTACAATACAAACGTATGTCTCTTGTTCCAGACCCACATCCTCTGTAGCTCGGGAAATGCCCCTGTGGCCCTTCCCATCTTTGCTTCTCTTTGCACGGTGGTTTTCTCCCCAGTTATGGCTTCTTTCATCTGTACTGCCTTGTGACAACGTGACCATTTGTTCCCATCACCAGGTGAGCAGCAAGTGACTCCTGTGCAGGAGGTTATGTGGACATGGGCAACAGGTTGCTACCTATCACAGCCCCATGCAGTGTGGTCACAGGCAGATGCACCGCCACCCGCCTCCAATATTCCCCCTGTTGACGAACAAGCCGGTAATATATAACCCAGCCTATTCCTGACAGCCTGCCCTCTGCTCTGTGGGTGAAGCCTCGGCTGGGTGGCTCTGCATTTCTTCTCTGCTGAGGTAGAGGCGGCATAGAGTCTCTTGGAGACGTCTGTCTCGGCTCACTTGTTAGGGAAAGGGAATAATCCTCCGTCCTCCGTCAGACCTGCCCCTGCCAGCTCCTCTCCCATTGCCTGCAGCAGAGCGACAACCTGGAGCATCCTGGGGAGCAGCAGGACCTTTCCTTGCTTGCTCCAGAGCATTTTCAGACATTATAGCAGAGCCGAGGGGCAGGATACCACTGAGTTGACTAGCTAGGGACAGCTGAAAGAACTGCACAGGGTGCCCACACATCTGCACCAGGACGCAACTAATGGCCTGATCCCATACCCCTCTCCCTCAAGGGACGGGGAATGGGAGCATTAGGAACAGGACCTCCAAGGGGAGCCCAAGGTCTGTAGCTGGTTGTACCCCTGCAAGGGTCCTGGAGCAAGTCCTTCCCAGATAACCCAACCAGGCTAATGTAGCATATCAGAAGGGCAGGATTAGAGTCACCATTGTGATCCTGCTTCCTGGAGCAGGTCAGCAGGCAGGCACATCCCTGTGTCCTGCAAAACCACCACGTGATTTAATGGCATTCCTCCATGTCACCAGCTGAGCCACAACCATCAGGCATTGGCATAGGACCTGGAAGCTCAACTGTCCTTCTGAAACCTCTGGATAAGTGTCTTCTCTCACCAGCACTGCATCCGAACTCTCAGGCTCAGAAACTGCCTCCAGGTAGCTTGGTTTTGGGCCATACAACTCTATTTTCAAGCACAGCCACCACCAGGATGTTGTCAGCCTGGTTATCCCCCATGGCAAAGCCCCATCTCCAGCCAGGCTCCATCTCTCACAAGGAGCATCGCAGCAGCTTGGCAGCTGTCACTGGTGTCACATCCCCCCCAGAAGCACAGACAACCGAAATATGTCTATTATTGCAGGGATGGGGAATAGAACACACACATGAGTCTGAAGCTCACCTGCTTCTCCATCAGAGGGCTTAACAAAGGGTATTTGATTTCTCTTACCATTACAAGACTGCTGCTATGCGTTTGTATAAGGCTCAACAGCACCCACACGACATGGTGGGCTGGGAAACACATACCCACTCACTTTGGGGCTGAGCAACAGATCATTGGAAGTTTTGGCTCAGGTGGTGCAACACAGCCTTGTTTAGAGGTCCTGCTGAATCAGCCAAGTAGAGGATCGTGCCCAGAGACACCCCCATACCAGCAGCCCAGCCTGCCGGGACTACTCCCCATGGGGAGGGAGAATGCTCCAGTTAGTGGTTCATGTGGTCCTGACTTAAAGCCGTTTCATTCAGCAGAAATTAAACCAACCAAGTAACTTGAACTTGGCTGGATCAGACAGAACCGAGTCCCAGCAGCACGGGGATGCCTGAAAGCTTAGCTCAGGCTTTTTTCCCACCACTACACATTTCTACCATCCCCCCTAGCCCTTTTGAAACAGCCAAACCAAATAATTAACCCCCCCGCTCCCCTCACCTCCCAGCACTTAGAAACTGCAGAGGGCTAAACAGAGATACGTTGCAAGGAGATTACCCACAAAGCTAAGGGAAAAACCACAAATAAAAGCGGCTCAGAGGCAAACCTGAGCGGGGCAAGACAGGACATGCACTTGAGGAGGTTTACACAGAGAATAGCCCACGTACAACAGGCACCACAACCTGCAGCAGTGAAAGACAAATCTCCTCTCCCATCAGCTCGGAAGGATGAACCTGCACGCATTTGCATATGGGAGAAGGTGGTTTTGCAGCACCACAGGCACCAGGGTCACCTAGAAGTGATGTTATAGCCGTCAGAATAAAGTACCATTTCAGGGCAAGATGAGGGAGGGGTACAGAGGAGGGATGAAGGCTGCACAATGGCCTACCCTCTTCCTCTTCTCCAGTACCTGTCTAAAACATGTCCCATCCTCATGAAGCTGATGGAGGGGTCCTACCAGCCTCTATCACACAGACCCTCCTCCCCTGGAAATCTCCCCCTTTTCCCCAAATGACTCTTTTGTCTTTCTGGAAAGCTACTTAAGGCCAACTCCAAGCAGCCACAGATGGCTCTTGAAGGGTGATGGGGCACCCCATCCCCAGCACCCATTTGCAGCCCACGTCTCTACCCCCAGTACCTCTTTCCCAGCCACATTCCTCAGAAGAGGTACCGCAGGCAGTGACCTCTGAGGTGACAATTCCCATTCTGAGGAGGCCCAGCTGTACAAACCTCCTAGACAAGAGGGAAAGGAGCATTTTCCAACCTCCTTCCACCAAATGCACCCGCTCCACAGCTACCATCCCCTAGGACAAACCATTCTGCAGCATTTCCATCCTCAAACCACACAGCTCCTACACACACTGGGATCTGAAGGTATTGGGGATCCCCTGACGGCACTGTTACAAGGTGCGCATGGGCTCTCCCCAACGCCCAAGATGACCTCCTCTGGGAAGGAGATGAAAGGAGGTGTCACCCCTTAAAAATAATACCCTTGTTTGCAGCGATCACCACCTTGCAGCTTCTCCAGAGTCCTAGGGCTGTGTGGCACAACTGGATGGTAACGGCAGCCAGGCTCCCTGGCACTAATGACAATCTCCCTCTAGCCAAGAAACACACTCTAAGAGGGGACAATGAGTCACTGTTTTACATGGGATAATTCGACGGACCGCACTGCCTTTACAGGAAAAATCATTCACTCTTCTCGGGATGTGCCCTGCTGGCTGGAAGGCAGCGGTCCATGGGCAAGAGAGAGACAAGGGGGTGTGATGCCTCCAGGAAATGTTAATTCAGGGTGTGGACGAAGGTCCTAAGCTATTCTCTATGGAAAGTGATGGATGGGAAGAGCCACGCGGAGGGGTGAGTACACGTCCTGCCCTCGTTCCAGCCAGACAGGGAACGGATGAGCCTGCCAGAAGCAGCAGTGGTTGTAGCTAACGTCTGGGGGTGGAAACGCACGGCCTCAGGGAACTGAAGCAGGACCAAAAATCCAAGCACACCTATCTCCACCTGTGCGTGAGATCCCTGATGTCTGTATGCAGTCATGTCCTGTCTGGGACCCTGTGCCTGGGGCTCACGGGATGGGAGTGCCTCTGGCATGCGGCATCAGGGGAGAGAGCGGCAGCAGAGCTGCGTCACCGGTCTGTCTGATATTGGGGCACTTACACCATCCACAAAGTGCAAATTACTCCCAGCATGGGGCCCTCACGCACAGAAATATGAGGGCAGACAGGCATAAGGACAGCCCAGGAGCCCTGAGTGTATTAAATGCACTCAGGCAGTTTCCAGCCTGCTGGCAAAAAGCAGATGGATGCTCCCTGCTTCCTTAGTGCCGGCTTGCAATGCCCCTTGTTCGTGACTGTCACCTACCCATAAACATTTCCATGCTTGATGACTTATGCTGGATGCAATAAAACTGCAGACAGCAGATACAGGGCATTCATTCGGCCTCCAGCGCAAAGTGCCACCAGCAGTAAGTGCCACCAGGCTTCAAGTTTCTCCATCTGCACCCAGCTCAACACAGACACATTGACTTTCATAGGAAAATGCCTCAGCCCAGCCTCCCAAATGCTGTGGCAACCTTTGTAGGGCAGGCAATGCCACTGTGCCAAGAACACCACCAGACGCCTCCTGAAGGGCTGGCGAGACAGAGGCAGCAGCCTTGCAACTGACCTGACCCCCTTCCCAACTGCAGTCTCCTGCTGACTGTCCCCCTCGTCACCGACTTTTCAGTATCTTCTCTTCTACCTCAAACATGTCCCGACCAAGATCCTGACCAAGAATCATACCTGAACAGGGCTTTCTGACAGGTGACACACAGGGCTGGCATGGAAATGTGACAATAAGACCTATTTCACATCACCACCCCCATCCTCCACTGAAAGGATCCAGAAAATACCTCTCCAACGGGCAGCTTCTTTGCTCGCACTCCTCAGGGTCTGCTGTCCCTTTGGCACAGACCACGGCTGGAGACAGGATGCTGGGCGAGAGCAACCACTGCCACACCACAGCCTGTGTGCCCCATTCAACACCACATGGGGTGTGGGATGGGAGGGGGACAGCGGTCCAATATTCGGAGCTATTTGGATTTTTCTGCAAACCACTAAAAAAGAGGGGTCTCTGCTGAAAGCGCTCCAAAGAAACATGGCAAGCACTGCTGACAATGTAATCTCCACTGTCCATTTCTATTAAACCTCTTACAGACTTAACAGGAACTGGTGCTGACTTTTCACCATCCGAAGCACGCAAGGGCTTCCAGCCGCTGCAAAACTAGTGTGACCCTGCGTGCAGCCCCCCTGCCACCGCCCTTCGGAGGGGCACTTCCCAGCAGGCTGCTGGAGCACTTGCGTGTCAAAAGAGACAACGGACTCGTGTGTGCGTTCTGCTTCTCGTGCCTGGATGACAAACCCAGCCCGCAGAGCTTCGTATTTGCAGTGCAAACTCAGCACTCTGCAGTTAACACTGGAGCTGAGAGACGATTTAGCATTAATGCGTTTGCAGCCAATTCTGTCTTCCATATGCTGTACACAACTGTTCAGACAGCAGCCACAAAGGCGGCTAGGAGATTTGAGGGGGTGTTGTCAGATGTATTTTTTTTAAGCTGCTACAAAAAGAACATTAAACTCCTGACGTGAGACTGGGTCTGAACATCCTGCACTACTGCAGATTTCTACTGCATGTCACACACACTGGGCAGGAAAATAATTATCTTTCTAACTTTATTTTTTGCCTTCCCCCGCCCTCAACAGGAGGCTGCTCAGCCTTTAACAACTGCCTGGAAGAGACTCCTGAAACCTGAAATCCCTGGACTGTCCAGGCTTCAGCCAGATGACTTCTGTTTATGGAGTGCTGGCCATACCCAAGCCAGCGCAGGGACCAGCAGTCGCTGGTTCCAGAACCAACTGTGATTCAGAGATCTGGCTGCTGGACATGCTTTAAAACCACTTGAGCATTACTCTTGATGCTCAAGATCCTGGGAGGTTTACTTAGGAAGAAGTTATTGCCATTGCCACTAGGAAGAAGATATTAAAATTACATACGGAAGCTCCTTGTTTTCTATAAAGCTTCATGAAAGCTCTTTCCTCTCTTGACTCCTGCTTTCTCACACAGCTTACTTCGCCTTTATGTTTCTGAAGGTAATTTTTCTTAATTTCTCACTGATGGCACCTCTTGGACCATCACAGTGTCACCAGCCATACCCAGGCACAGCGGTTGGCACAGCTGGCCCTTGGCTGTGTGGCTCCCTCCTCCCCAGAGACGGGGATGGCTCGGGCTCTGTTTTTCGAGGAAGGCTTTGTTATTCCAATTTACTCAACTTGAGTCAAGGATCAGCCAGGGAAACTCTAATCAAGTGATGGAAAAGGGTGACAGCTATAGGATTAGCTCACAATAAATCATGCAGAGAGGGAAAGAAAGAATCCAGCTGCTTCAAGCAACCTGCCAAATGCCACAGCATCACCTCTGGGGATCAGAGCAGGACCAGAGCCAACGGCAGCTGGCCTGGACACTCTGTCCCATTCAGTGGTTCCTCCTAAACCCACATGTGCCCTCGGTGGCAGGAGGCTCTGGTCACCTGGTATCAGCCTGAGGCAGATGTCAGGAAGGTTCAACAGAAGAACCACAGGCATTTGAGGTGGTGGGATGTAGTTCACTGGGGCGATGTGCTTAGTGCTCTGCTGTCACAAGGAATGCAATTGAGATCTTTATAGGAAACAGAAAATTAACAGTATCCAGCAGGAATATGGCCTCTGTGAGCAAATAAAATATCTGTGCATGAGCACCACGCAACCTTCTGTTTTCAAATGGTTAATTCCTCCTACAAGCCAAGCTAGAAGCTTTCCAAGAGCAATTTCTCTTCCCCATTATGCCTGTCACTCTCCTGGCCGCGGCTGGCTGCTTGCATATATAATGCAAGCCTGAACTGCCAGCATTTCCATTCCTTGTCAATAAACTCCTCCTTTCCAGTCTGCTGCTCGACAGGAATTGCAGCAGAAGGGCTTGCGCTGGCAGTGCCAAGGCAGAGATCCCTGCTGGGATGCACACAGGCTGATTTTCAACTGGCAAGGCTGCACCAGAGACCCACCTCTCTCCTGCACACCCGCACACCACGGTGGTGTCCGTACCCCTACAAGCTCCCATTGCCGGGGCAGGCTCAGGCAAGCCACAGCTGCAGAAAGCTCTTGGGCTCAGACAGCCGCATGGATCTACCAAGCCAAGAGCCCATCTGCACCAGCCTGCTGCCTTCTGCTCAGCTGCTGAGGCCACGGCAGGCCAGGGTGCCGGGGGATCAGGCTGGACTTGCTCAAAACCTGCCTGCAGTCAGGTCTGGTTCAGGCAGATGCTGTTTGTGCCGTCTGCATGCACACAGGCTACCTACACACATACAAGAAAAAATTAAGTCTCTCTAACATCGTATGGCTCAATGACTTGCCTGCTGAATACGTTTCAAGCAATCTTGTCAGCTCTGCACATCTGGAATTGATGAAAGTCCCAACAAGCAGATCTTGGAAAAAATACACACTCAGCAAACCCTTCCCAATGCACCACCTTGCACACAGCCGCTCCCTTCCCAGCTTTGTTTCATGGCTCTTGCCCCTCTGCTCTTGGCGGGGGCAGCTGAGGGTCTGTGTCCTGCCTTTCTACATGACAGCAGGTCGTTATCCTGTGAGACTCACTGCCGCAAGATACAGAGCAAGAGGCTTTATTATGCATTGAAGAGATGCATGAGCTTGCAGAGGAGGGCAGGAGCTAATTACAGACTGCTGGAGGCTAGGGAGAATCATCTCCAGCATGTAACTTCTCATCACATACCTCCTTGTGCCTACTTCTGCTGCATTTAGTAGCGAGCATTGGCTGAGGCCACCAAGAAGCCGTGTCTCCCCAGCCAGCATGTTTAGCAGAGGATACACGTATGTCCAGTGTCATTGCAGCACTGAGACGCAACAGATCCAGCAGCACTGGTAGCAACTTGTCTGAGTGGTTACTGCATTTAGCTCCCTGTTGCTGGTCAAGCCCTGAGAATGGCTGTTAGCAGCAGGTCCTCTGAAGACATCTCTTTCCTTTTTACAGGGCATGAGCAAAGTCTAATGGAGACCTCAGGAAGAAGGGAACCGGGAGTCTTGCATCTACACCCACCCAGCAGCGGCCGTACATGGGCAACTGAAGGAAAACTCCACCAGCATTGTCAGCCCTGTTTCAGTCTCAGAGGGCCTGTGTCTGCCGACCCTACTAAGGTAAAGGGAAATCAATCTCTCCAATACTGCCAGGAGTAAACTTGGAAAAGACTCAGCTGTGAATATGCTATGCCTGCACCCTTGCCAAAAGGAATGTCCTGGCTCTGCGGATGCATGCAGGACTGAACTTGCCGCCTTCTCGTGCCATGGAGAAACATGACCGTGCAGAGACGCTCCCTGTGGCCCGGGGAAGGGGGCAGAGCCGCATGCTTGCAGGGCATCACAATAAGAATGGGGATGGGGAATTGCTGAGGAGCTTCTGACCTCCAATTACTTTGTGTTAATTTCCCAGGTCCCTGCCTTGAAGAAAGCCCTCTGGAACAGGGGAGCCAGCCCCAGAGACACACGCACCCGGCAGCTCCAAACAAACATCACCTTTGAAGCTCATGTCAACATTACCCATCTTCCTGCAAGGTCAGTGAAGCAACATCTGGCCAGAGAGCAGGCTTGGATCAGGTTTCATGTTAGCGGTGAGGCTGCAAATCCACAGGGAGAGCAGCGCTTCTGGGCAGACCACTCGGAGGGATGGCTCAAACCCGCTGCCGCTGCTCCCTCCCCGGAAGGGCTGGGAGAACAGCCCGGAGATGGAGGGCTATTACTCAAGCGGCATTTACAAAGAGAAGAATAAGCTGTGAGCACTGTTGTGACAAGAGGCCAAGACTCGTGGCCTCTGCGTCCCTCCATACCACAGAGGTGGCATGTGGTGGGAAGGAAGCCATGGGTCACAACATGCCCTATGCACTGCCATGCAGGTCCAAAACACTCACCGGCTCATCTCCTCCATGCACACGCACCATGGGTAGAGCTGCCAGCGTCTGCCGAGACTAGGGACTTGCTGATCTGCCACTTAAGCCACTGTAGAGACAGTGACACCTTCAGAAGAGATTTTCTGGGTAGAAAGCAGCTTCAAGTCCAGCTGGATAATGCTCTAGGGGAGTCTATGAAAATTAAGTCCCATTACGAAAAAGCTGGATCTCACCAGCATCGGGTGCTTCTTCAGGACAGCAGGTCTCAGCACCTGTGCTCAGCCATGGTTTGTTTACATGGGCACATAACAGACTCATCTGAGCACGACACCAGACTCGATCTGGGGCAGCGTGGTTTGCAGCATCTCCCAGGTGCGGAAACAGCTTTGCAATGTGACACGCCACCATGAGGTTTCGGTGATGGCAATCAGGCAGAGCAACACCGCTGGGAACACTGAATGTATTTGCATTTCATCGCTCCAGTGCATCAGGGAGGATCACTGATAAGGTGGAGGGAAAGCAGGACATGCTAACAGAGAGGGAGGCAAACAGGCTTGAAGGAGCCAGGCTGGGCTGTCCACAGGGCTGGGAAGGGCTGGTCCTCGGAGAGCCCAGCTGTAGGTGGAGGAAGCTCTGGCCACTGTCCAGGGAAGGACCGCAGACTGCACGGGGCGGTGTATGCAACTGGGCTGGGACAATGAAAGTAGGCAGACACTGAATCCACATGCACTCACACCCTCAAAACCAGGTCCTCTACCATTTTTAATACCAAACAATGATTTTCATCTCAGCATAGAGCTGCCAAAGGATGTGGGTTACATGGCCAGGCTTTCCTGCACGGGTAGATGGTGATGAGCCACCTTGTCTGCAGATGTAGTTGCTGAACCCAAGGGTGACAGAGCTGCTGCAGTACTAACCAGCAGGGAGAAAAACTGCTTTCTTCTCCCAAGAAAGACCCACTCCCAGCTCTTCCCAGCCAAATTCCCATCAGTCTGCCCGCCCATAAATTTACAACTGTTTTATTTAATCAGTTCAGGGGCACTATGGGGAAAAACGGGAGCAGCCAGGCCAGCCAGCCTGTTCTTCTGCCAGGGTGCAGGAATTCCCCACTGGCTGGCTCAAGGCTGGACATCTAAGTTAAGCTAAACCTGCTCAGTGGCATCCCAGCAAGCCAAAGGGAATGGATTTGCACAAGTTGAACAGATTTTGAATTCCTTCTCCAAGGTAAGGAAGATCTGGTCTATCTAGAAACAAAATTCAGGCTTCTGCAGATCTTTGCCTCTGAGCCTTCAAAAGGTGGGAGCTGGAAAGGGTTACAAGGCAGGGATCTTCAGAAAGCATATTCACCCCAGCTACCCCAGTAAGGGCTGCTGCAAAGGGCCTGGGAAAAATGAAACCTGCTCAATAGCGTTCAGAAGAAATGTTGGGAGAGAGCTTAGCTTCCCTCACACTAATCTGTCCACCAGCAAGCCAGCATAAAGATGTCCCCACATCCACAGCTCCTGCCAGGCTGGGTGGGTCAGCAGCACAGCATCAGCTTCAAGACAGATCTCCGATGGCATGGCTGGGGTCCAGATCCCGCGTGGTGCTCTTGCACAAGCTGTTCACAAACTTTTCATACCAAAAGGCCATTTTTTAGGCAGCTGCCCAGGGCGAGTCACAGCGATGCCTGGGGCTGACACCGAGATGTATTTGCCAGCATGTGTGCACAGGGCAGTGTGGTGTGTTTGCTTTTTGCAATCGCTGTCCTGTCTGCAGGGCTCAGACTGTAGGTCCCACAACATCCCTGGAAAGCACACTTCAGGGCAATACTGTACTTTGTGAGGTTCGGCACAGTGAGAGGGTAACAGAAATTTGGGGGCTGTTAAATGGTGGGGTGACAGTCGAGGATATTAGCTGCTGCAGGTTCATCTGGCCACGAGGTCTCCTTGGCTTGCGTGGCTCCATGCAGAGGGGAACAGGCGCTGGTGGCTGCTGAAACCAACAGTGCTGCCTCCTGCAAAGTCTACAGACGTCCCAGTGCCTGGCTGGTGCTGCTGCAGCCCCCGTTTGCTGACCAGGCAGCACACCGTGTCTCCTGACAGCACAAGGCTTGCGGTGCAGTTGGCACTGGGGAATGTTGGGCATCACTTCTGCACAGGACCTGAGTCGCACAGAGCCACTTCTCACACAGTGTCCTTTGGCTCCCCTTCCCTTCCCTGTTCTCACACATGCTGCGTGCTCCCTCAGAGCACCACGCTCTCCTTCCAACACAATAAACGAAGCATCGGCTTTGCTCCCTGGCTCATTAAAACTATAAGAGAAACAAAAAGCAAGCCACACGTCCTGGTGCTACCTCCTATACTGGGTGATCTCCTGTGAAGGACATGCAGAAAGAGGAGTTTAGCTGAGCAGTGGCCACCCAGCTCCTGGGGATACAGAGCAACTCTTTCTTCCCACCTTTGCCCATGTAGGGCTTTGACTCGGACTGAGATTTTGGCTTCCCAGTGGAAGCCACAGGTAATTGGGAAATGGAGAACAGAGCGAGTCCAGGCTGCAGAGGAGATGTTTGGAGGTTAATCCCTATTTATCAGAGCTCTACAATTGATTTTACTGGATAATTTACTGGAATTACATGGGGTGCAAACCTGCAGCAGAGCAAAAACTGGACTGGTCATAATAAACCTTGACAGCCAGCAATGAAGCAAGGATCCCAGCACCTGGAGATGAGCATCAGGGAAGGGGGACATCCGCATAGGGCAGCAGTGTGTGTAGGGTGCATTTAGCAATACGTCCCGCCATCCAGCCCTGCTGAAAGGGTTTTACTGCTAAGGAGGCAGTTGGGTTTGAAGAAGGGAAAAATTAAAAGATCCATGTGAAACAGTGCAGAAATCACAGAGGGCTTGTAGTTGAATGTAGGCCTGTCCCAAAGCTGCAGATCCAGACAGGAGACAGAGACAGGGTGTCCCGGTTTACAGCAGTGCAAGCTCCACAGATGCAGGTACACGTATGGGAGAGAGCAGACTGGTCTGAACTGGACAGCAGAGGCTGGGAATATGGGGTTCAACTCTCCACTGACACCAGACCTTCCCTCCGCTCATGGATGATTTTACTGGGGGAAAAAAATACCCGGCTCTTAGGGTAGCTCCATTCGTCTCTGTTCTCAGCATCAGTGCAAGTCGTGCCGCGAAGGCAGGACCTAGGCATAGCAATGTTCACTCCAGGCCTTCCAGGCCACTGGAGCTACTCGGTGAGATGTTCTCTCCCTTTCAGACCACTAATAATCTTTAACTGCCTTTTAACAAGGAAAGTTTTGGGCATTTGCCCAGCTGTGTCTCAAAGCCTCAATGTGAAACATCCTGCCCTTGGCCCCACAGAGGTATTTGGGGGGTTAAGCTCTTCTTTGGGTACTCAGCTCCGAGGGGGAGTAATGGGAGTTAAGCACCTAATGCCTTTGTAGTTTCTTGGCTTCTGATAGCGAGCCCTGGGAAAGACAGCTGTGTTTGCTCTGGGATTAAGATGGAGGGTTTGTCATGCTCTCCATTCAGATGCTTGCAGCAAGCAAGGACCAAGAAAGAAAATCCAGCACGTAATAAATCCCAGCACCCCCAGGAGTGCCCTGGCCACTGCGTGAGCGCTCGCCTCCCAGCCTCAGGCCTGACTGATGATCACCAGAAAGTTCTTCCTGCACCAGCACAAGCAAAGGTCCTACTGCTCCCAGAAGACGTTTTTGTGGAGTCCTTTTTGCAGGATAAATAGGAGTGTTGAGGTTTTGGGAGTGAGGACAAAGCAGAAAGTGCAGGTGCAATGTTCTGCCAGAGAGAAACAGACGGGCTGGGATGCCAGAGGGATGTGGGGCCAGCAAAGGCTGGATGCCCCTGGCAGAGCCACCGAGACGCGAAATCTCTCCTGCAGGCACAGAGTTAACTCCCGGCGTGCTAAGCCCCCTCCTTCCCCCTCCCAAGCTTCTTGCAAGTATCAGAGATTCTCAGGAAACCGTAGAAAGCCAAGAAGGACTAGAGAAAGCATTCCTCATAAAAAGCCTGGCCCTTGGGAGCAGATTGGCTTCATTATTGACCTGCTCTCAGCATTGGACCGGGCAGATTTTTCTACCATGACAGGTCACAGCTACAGCATTTCATGTCTTCTTCAAACAAGGGCTTTCCAGCCCATGTTGCCCAATGCCTCAGCTGACAAACATCGTTGCACTTTGAGCACTGGCTCCCCAAAGGGCAGCGGCTGCATCCCAGGCGTCCCCACACCGTGACCGGGAATCTGAGCCAGGCAAAACTGCCCGACGACAAAAGCAAACAAACCAAAACGAAACAGAAAAACCAACACCATCTCAGAGGGCGTCTTAGATTTCACACCCCTGCCCGCACTTGCAGCGTTAACCAGGGCGAAGGCAGCGTAGCCCTCGTTACCTGGAAGGCTGAGGACATGTGTCAGCCGTGCAAACATGACCCTGTCTCAGAGAGCCTTCGCTGGCCGAACCGCACTCACGTCCCAAGGCAGCGCCTGAATTTCAGCCTGAAAATACCTTTAAACAATGGGGAGGAACTGAGGCCTAAAATAGGCTCTTTCCTGTTCTGAAAAAAAAGTCCCTGGTTTATAGAGGTCTGCCAATATCTAAGTGTGTAAGTCGCTCCATTCAGGCGAGGTCTAGGTGCATTTGTAGGTTCAGGGGCCTAGTGCTCTGTGGGACCTCCATCAAATCACTGCTTATAATCTCTATAATTTCTATCACTCTGTAATCTCTATAATAATTTGTCCCCCCTTGAAGGGACAAATCTTTAGGTACAATGTCGGAGCTGACTGACAGTTTGCAAGAGCAACCACTGACTTTGGATGCATAGCTCAGAAAACTTGAAAGGCCAGATTTGCAAAGATGAGTAGGAAGAGCTTCTCCAGGACCTGCTGGTGCTGAGAGATGCTGGGCTGGGCAACAGAAACCATCCCAAAGCTGGCAGAGAGTGGTGCCAATGGGTATGTTCTGTATCCACCTTGGCACATCAGAGGGCTGCTAACCACACCAGAATGATGAGGCAGTTTCCTGCCTGTGCTATGTGCTACATGCTGGTGGTGTGCCTTCTGGCATTGCTGCTCATCCTCCTATAACACCCCAGTCCTCCTCTCTTGGGCTGGTGAAGTGGTACCTCCACTCCGGGAGTGGCTGGAGTAGGCTTTGCTCTATCAGTGCCCAGAGGAGATCCAACTGGTTGATGCAGGAGCAGATAAGGATGGAGAGAGGGACCTTGCTGCTTCCCTGCTCACAAACCTTTCTGGAGATGTATCACAACCTTGGCACAATGATGATCCTGGTTCTGGTATCTCTCATTGTGACACAGTCAGATCGAAGGCTGAGTACATCTAACCCGCAAAACCCCATGGAAATCCAACAACTCATGCTGATAGCAGGTCATGAAAGAACATGGGGAGGACAGAAGCCAGTGGTAAGCAAGTCCTGCTAAAAAGACGTAAGAAGCAACAGCTAGATGTTGCAGTCAGGCAGAACCAGAGCAGAAATAAAGCAACATTTTGAGATTGAGGTTTTTTTCCTTCTTTTCTTACTGGAGAAGGTGATGCAGTGCTGGAACCAACTAGAAACATGCAGCACTCCCCGTCCTGCTGGCTGCCTCTGTGCAAGGTCTGCCTTTGTCCCCCCACAGTCACCTCCAGCATGCACAAGTCACTGGACTGGACACAGGAAGGATGGGGCAAGAACAGAATAACCTGGCTCTTCCGCAAGGGTCTCTTGGGATCAGACTAAATGATCTCACCCTCCCTCCTTGCCTCAGGCTCCCAAAGGTACCTCTTCCTCCAAACACTTCTGCAATTGCAAGGGGATTCTTTCCTCAAATAACATCGGTCAGACATAGAAGCCTCGGGAGGGGTGAGGTTATGTAAAATGCTTCGTATAGCACCCAATTGCCTCTTATTAGGAAATATGTTCTTTTGGGATGGAGGAGCTGCTTATTAACTGCTTAGGAGACTGCAAGTTCATGCACATAATCCTCTGGCCCCTCACTAGCAGCCTGAAAACTGCCAGCTCTCTGGATGTCAGTACATTTTGCCTACTCACAGCTTCCCCAAAAGACCTACCATTGGGGTGGCCCCACAGCACTTTTTATTAAGGTCTGCAGAAACCGCAAATGAAGATGAATGCAGGGCCTTACCACCTGCCACTCACCTCCCTCTGCCTCCTTCAGATGTTCTCCCTTCTCTCTGCCCCACATCTGTATTAGCATAGTCATCCCCAGCTCCCCCGCTGTTGCTAAAATCAGCACGGTTCCCCTGAGAACAGCAGTGACCAAAGCTTTGATGTAGACAAGGATCAGTAGCCTCCAGCATTTACCGCTGTGCCAGTCCAGACACGTTACAACTGGAGTGAGATGAAACAATGGTCTGAGAGACCCACTGCTTATTCCCACCTTCTCTATGCAGAAAATGTACGGTGTGCAGAAGTCAGCACAGCCACCACTAACGATGCGCCATCCCTGGAGGAGACCAACTCAGAAGACAGATAACAATCATGCCGAGGCCAGGCAGGATCTGGATGGCTGTGCGTTGCCACCAGCGCAACCAAGTCCCCCTGACGGACCACATCACTCGCGGCACCAAGCTGAGATCACGTGAGATTTGCCCAGGAGCTGAGCATACCTGCCCACATCACCAGTCCAGCTGCAAGAGGGCCTGGAGATGCTGGAAGATGACAGCTCCAGCCAAACCCCATGACTACCCACTATGGCAGCCTTTGTAAACTCCGCCTGACAGTGTGCTCGGCACCACGTTAGTACCTTCCTGTGATGCAGATATTCTGCCCCTGGCCACGTGTCTGTGAGCCTGGAGTGAGACAGCTGAAGGCCAACAGGACAGGCAGGTCATCACTGACTTGAAGTGAGCAGGGGACAGTCCACGGGTGCAGCTGCACCCCACGGCCAGGGGAGAACAAGGACTACAGCCCCCGTGACCGCTCACTGGTACAGCCAGAGGCGAGGAAAGCCAACATAAAACAAGGGGGAATATGAAGTCAGCGCATGCTCAAGCACACAAACCCACATGTGCATGCTCTCCCTGGGGAGCACTGAGACTTGTCTCACCCCTCCTGAGCGCCAGTGACGTTGGCAAACACACCCGAGCCCCTTTCTGCCTCCAGGAGCTACAACAGGGGATTCTGCCACTGACTTCAGTACAAACAAATTCAGCCCAGCACCAAAATAACCAACTCAGCGGCATTTAGGAGCAGAGTTATTTCAGCATATGCTGGTGTGTGGGTGTTCCTAGGGCAGAACAAGCAAGCCTTATTTCAGCACAGCCATGGAGTTCAGTGCAAACCGCTCCAGCGCACAACTGCCCGGATGGAGTTAAAAGTGGGAAGTGCAAACGGAGGAGTTAATTCCTGCTCCCTGAGATGAGTGAGCCCTCAGCACTCTCAAAGGTTTCTGGTTATAGCATCTTTCTTCCCATGTTGTATTCCTTGTCCTGGTCACAGGATGGTTCGATCTCTATGTGCTGTTAGCAAGGATTAATTCAGCACGTTGCACGTAATGGACTGTGGGTGGCCCAGGAAAGGCGACCTGCCGAATCCTGCTAAAGACGGAGAAAAGGATCTGACTGCTCCCAGGGGAAACTCATAGCACTGCTGCTTTTTCTAGCATTTTTTCTTCATTATTACATAGAAACCAAATGACACCAGACAACTAGAACTCCAAATAACCTCAAGGCAACCATCACTTTAAAGATGACATTTTTGTCTGCAAATTGTTTACCTATTATTTTAACTAGTAACTTCTAAAACTCAAGTAATTGGCCTCTGTTTGCTTTCCTTTGGGATAAAAAGAAGCAGTTTTTAGCTTGCTGGTTTTCTGTATATGGTAATGACCTTTCCTCTGCTAGTGTGAGTTTTTCACAGAGCTGAAGAGGAAAGGAAAAAACGTAAACTGAAAAATAATAAGGGAAAGAAATGGCACAAAAATGAAGGCTGGACCCAGGGACACAACTATGCGGCTAGAAAATAACCAGATCTTACAGAACGTGAATATCACTTTAATTCACCTCTTTTGAGAACCTTAAGGGTCAAATCTGCAGAGGGTGTTCACCACCCTCGCAAATGGGCTTCCACTGAGTGACAAACACCACTGGTTTCCACCAGCTCAGGATCCCTACCCCAGACCTATCACCATCTACAGGACCTTTCAAAAAATCACGCTTGCCCCACATCAAGGCAACAGATCTGCAGCCTATTAAGGGTGTTGCATTTCCCAAAGCCTCGGCTGGCCAGCACCTCTCAAGGGAGCGTCCCAGATCCTGAAATCCCCCAAACTCTTCGTGAGATGACATCACCATTACCGTCACCTGGTTTGCTCTGACCTGATGGGAACTCTGCGTGAAACTGTGTTGAGATCATGAAAGGGATTAAAGTCAAGCAAGCACAGAAAGTTCTGCTGACTCAGACATGCAGAAGTGTCCTTTTGAAAACCAGAGTCCTGAAAAGAGCCACATTTTCCAGTCAAATACTAGAAAGTGAATCAAATGTAAAACACGATCGTCTCTCTGTTAGGAGCCCTGGAGATTTGAGCCGATTCTGTGCTGCACTTTTTACTGAACAGTCCCAATACTAAAATAAGATGCATACATCGTTTCTTTAAAAAAAAATTGCTAAGGAATACAATACTGATTGTGGTCTTTTGGGATTACTGAAGTCATTTGACAAACTTCACATGCTTTTCTAGAAATAACAAATGCTTGCCGAAACCTAGCTCCTCTTCAATCTTATTCAGCCAACAAGTTAAGCCTTTTTTTGTTTTTAGGAAAAAACCACATTAAAGTGATGGAGCAGCCCCTATAAAAGGAAAATCGCGTTTCATTTAGTCCACACTGATAAAATTCCACTAACATTTCAGTCAAGTCAGTCTTCTGAATTTTAAGATGTAACTTTAAAGGCCCCATGGATGGATTGCTGCTGTAATCAGAAAATGTTAGTACATTGTTAAAACTACAGGAAATACCCAATAACGTCTCCTAGGAAAGAGGAGCTAATTTCCCCAAAAGAGGAGAAAGCAGGCAGGGAAATAAATAACCGCTCCATAAAAACTATTTATATTTTAGTTCTGTTATTACTGAATTGTTTCCCAATGTGGAAGATATTTCTAAGAGCACACGCTAAAGAAGTCCCTTGAGCAATTCAACCAGATTCCGCAGGACTTTCAGTGACCGTGGGTGTGAAACAGGCACTTGTGGAACAGAGCAGCTCCTCTATCTGTCCGAACCCCAGCGCAGCCTCAGAGGGACTGCACGAAGCCCTACACAACTTCACGCCCTGCTCTCACTGAACGCCGGCAGGGACACTGAACGGGACGGTCACCCAGAAGGAGCTAGCTTTAAAAATGAAACATGAATTTCACTGCAAAACGGCAGCGCTGCGATGGCTAAGTCGGTCACACACTGCAAGCAAAGACAACGGCGAACGTCAGCGGTCCCAGCCGAGAAATGTGCAACCTCCGGGCGAGCTCACCGGCTGACCCGAACTTAAACTCCCCCGTGGATCGGCCCCTCGGGACCAGACCGGCCGGCACCGACACCGACACCGAAGCGATTTCAGGAGCCAGCACGGGGCTGACGGCGGCGCCCGGCACCCCGACTCGCTCGGCGGCGCCGCACGCCCGCAGCCTGACCCC
>WAAD01018547.1:6660-54914 GCA_013389945.1 Fregata magnificens | reverse complement strand
CGGCGGGCCGGGGGGGCGCGGTGCCGGTGGGGCTTCCTCGCCCGGTGCGGCTTCCTCGCCCGGTGCTGTGTCCGCTCCCTGCCAGCGCTCGGGAGCGTGCGCTTCCCTACCAAACTCCCGCGGCGGCTTTAAAACTCCTCGCAGGGGAAGAGAGAGTTACTGGTGTGCTGGCGGGGCTCGGGAGTTTCCTGATGACTTTTCTCAGCACGTTCAGTACTCCGTAAGCATCGCAAAGTTTCGTGGCCTTGCAATATACCTCCGGTTTTTTTGTTTGTTTGTTTTTTGCTAACCCCCTGGCCCTGCAGACTTTAACTGAAAGCAATAATGCTTCTGACTAATTTTAGCTCAAGCAATAAAGTCACATAGAAGGAGGACATAATTTTCTACTGATCTCTGCATGTTTTGGAAAGCAAGAGGGCAAAGCTCTCTTACCACGTCCTCTAACCTCCAGGCTCCGTAACTGCAGGCAAAACAAGCCCTGAGCTTCTGTTGCCCCAGTTTTGAAATAGCAGTAATGCTGTTGACCCACGTCTGTAAAACACTCAAGATCTACTCAAAGGCCACTTGCCAAATTAGAAAGTCAGGCTGAGAGCTGGATTCCCACTGACAACAGTCAATCACTGCTTCTCTCTTCATCCCCGCAATACTTCGCCTTAAGAAAAAGAGGGCAGCTCAAGGAGGAGCCACTGAGAATGACAAAGAAAGCCTGGGTGTGTGCACATGCTGGGCTTCGTTCTGCCCTCATTTAGGGCACAGTAAACCAGGAGAAGGAATTCATTGCAATGAAGGAAGCTGGAACAAAATAAGAACCCAAGCAGTGCCTTGCGGGGCAAGCTGAGCTATCACCATGGAATTACACAGCTCTTTAAAGTCCCTGTTGGATGGCCTAGAGAGGGGCAACAGAAATGAGACCACAGCTGAGACCCTAATATACTTACACCTCCTTGCAAGGACACACCAGTGTCTGCAGTAACCAGTTGGAAAGATAACCTCAGTTCCTGAGCCCTGTGCCTGTCAGATGTGTGCAGGGAGGGACTGTAACCCCTGCCACCAGGGAGTGAGACAGCGTTATGGGAGAGTTGATGGCTGCTGGCTGGGAAGGGCTCTGCAGATGCAGGTTGCACTTCGATGCAAGTGGTGCGGTGATTCTGGCCCCCTCGGCGAGTGTGCAAAGAGCTGGGATCTGCCTTACATGCAAAGATGGGCTGAGAGACCCCAGGGACAAAGGGACTGGCTGAGTCCAGGTGGGGAGGGGGGACTGGTGTGTGTGAATACACTTCGATATCTGCTTACAGGCATTACGCTTGTAATGGGGATGCACAACAAAGTGAGACCTCCCTTTATTTTTCTTTCTGAAGAGGCTTCCAACAACCTCAAAGGGGATAAAGACAGGGGTTTTATCAGCATTAGAGGAGACCAGAAAGGCTCTCTGGGTGTCCACTACAGCAAAAGGGATGTCTGGTGCTTCTCTCCTTGAACCTCTCAAGGGAACAGAGTGAGGTTCAGAGGCTGAAGGCATATCCAGCCTGTGCAGTGGGAGCTCCCTTCCAGTAGCTTTTCAGGAGCTAGACGGTGCACTCAGACAGTAGGTGAGTTTTTCACTGTTTGCATCTCCCAGTACTGAAACACCGGAAAATCTGGACCAAGGCTCTCAGAGGAGCTGAGGAAAATAATCACCCCTTTAACCCAGCTTCCCTAATTCAGCAGAAGAAATAAAAACAGTGCCAAGTGACCAAACTTCACCCATAGTTGGGCATTCCTTTAACAGAAAATGCAATAAAACATCCCAGTTGAAACTCAGACACTGACCTGTCGAGTCCTGCTGACTGCTGTCTGTATTTCATACTTGGAGGGCAGGGCCGGGGCCATCTGTGATCACATCAGATATGCAAGGCTGGTCTTCCAACAGTCCGAGGTGAATGTGCTGTTCAGATCTGCGGGGCTAGATGAGGTAAGGGGAAGCACGCCATGAAGATTTTATGGGAATCCTACGTGGACTCAGCTGCGAATATGATCCGCTCCAATGCTAAAACATCCTTTTTAGGAGAAACACATTTTCAAGGGGGATGAGGTACATTATGGCAAGAGCTGTTGGGAGGCAATGACACCAGCTGCTGGGAGGTCAGGGCTTTGCTGTTGACTATTTCTGTGTGTCTGAGAAACCTCCCCGGTCCCACATGCTGACGTCTTGTACGATCTCCCTTCCCCTGCAGCCCCACCATACAGAAAAGAAAGAGCAGCCCCGTCCTGTGAGGCAGAAAGGTGGCTGGTGCTTACCTGAGAAGAGAGGTCACTCCAGAAGCGTAGAAGGGCAGAGGATTAAGCTCAAGCTCTCAGACTCCCAAATTATTATCCCAAGCCTATTTCTAAGGGAATAATCAGATTCAGTTTGCAGAAGCCCCCTCTCTCCCTCCCCAAGCCCCACTGGTGGCTGGGGAATAACTGAGTCATGAAGCACACATGAAAACACAACTACTCAGCAGCACAAGTGAAATGAGTGTGGCAGTTTTCCGTGGGCAAGCACTGAGCCTGGCTCTCTTAATCTGCCACTTTGCCAGGTTAATTCGAAGAATTGAGAAATGAGTATTTGCTGGAGACTGGCAATGGCTCCTTCCCTGCCGGGCTGTGAACTCCCCGTGGAAGGGCCACCCTGCTCCCTGTCTGCACAGTGCCTTGCACCGTGGGGTTCAGACCATGGCTGGAGATATTTATGACTGTAAAAGCAATATTGGTAACTAAGAATAATGGCCAAAAGGTACTAATAACACGGCATGGAGGAAAATCATTTGTTACTGCCAAGGCCTGGAACTGCATCTGGCCTGTAGGTGAAGAGGAAGTGCTTTTTGCCTGCAGAAAGATGCTGTGCCTTTGGTGCAGTGCATGCTTGATTCCCTCTCTGCTCATTAGCAGTGCTTGCTACTGTCTTCTCAGCAGGTTTCTCACAAATGCCTTGCTGTTTCCCAGGACCTTGGTGCCACTGAGCAAGATTAACCCCAAGCTTTGGTCTGATGACCATGTTGAATGGAAATTAAACATCAGCTAGTTTCAGCTGGGAACTGAGGAATCTGTTGAACTCCTCCCCAAGTCCTGGTTTTCCAGCTACTGTGAAAAGGAACCTTTCTAGAGGATATTTTGCTTTTGCACCCAGTTACTTAATTCTGGAGCCTGAATGCCACGGAAATAGTTTACCCTGGCCTCATGCTGGTGAGACCTCCACCTGCTGGTGGCCAGGCACCAGTGCACAGTGTGTTTGCTGCTGCAGCTCCCAGATTTTACCAAGCTGGCAAAGGCTTGGGCAGATATGTAGGGAATTACACTGATGCAGTACAGGCTTTCTTCAGAAGCCAACATCTGGGGAGCTACAGAAATGACTGTGGGTAACCTCCTCTCTGTTTTCTAAGCACTGCCTCCAGGATGTCTACGAGTCCCAATGTGTCCTGATATTCAATGCTGTGTTTTAAATTTTATGGAGTTACTCTAATGTGTCAGCTGAGACAGATCTTGCAAAGCCCCAGCTCATCTCTTCCTTGAGCAGATGCAGGCGTAGCTTGTTCTGACAGTTTCCCAGAGGTGGACACCCTCTGATCTTGCCAAGCAATCCCTTCCAGATCTACAAACCCTAGAAAGGTTTTCCTACCACCTTATCTGAACCATCCTTGTCATAACTGGACCATACATTTTGCCCTGAAAGACAAGCAGGCCACCTGGTTCTGTCGTATTTTTGTATTAACCAGGAAAGGTCAATTCTGCTAATATCACCAAGCTGGAATACTTGCTTTCTCAAACAGTGCATGGATTTTCCACCACCTCCTGTAGTCCTTTTCACCTGCGGAACGTGGTTTTTCAAACATTATTTCGTCAAAACACTAGTGTTTATGCCCACTTTGCACAGATTTACAACAGCCATAGTTCAAAGCAGCAGAGAATCACGCTGGGGTGGACTTTTCACCATTAAGTGCTGCAGTAAATGTTTGCAGGCTCAGTATATAAGAGAAACAGGTTGGATAAAAGGTAGAATTTACATTAAATACCTGTGGAGAGGTAACTGGAGAATTAAAAGTACATATAATAAAAAAAGATGCTTGGTGGATCTTTTAAATCTATGGCCAGATTTTGCCACTTGTTCATACGAAGTAGCACTGATGCCTTGAGAAATCTCCTTGGTCTCAGGGGGACAGGGCAGGGAGCAAGCAGCCGATCCCAAAGACACTCCACACCCTGGGGAATCCCACTGATTTGGTGGGTATGACAGCGTGCATTGCCTAAAGTTAAGCAGGTTCATACTCCTTGTTAGAAAAAAAGTACTAAGGGTTAGGATAGTGCAAACAGCATCTGGTCCTGAGTAGTTAATATTGTAACCTGGCTAATTCCAGAACTTGCCGACCTTTCTGTTCCCAAACAAAACGCTAATCACTTCCCAGAGATCCTTTTGCAATTATCTCCTGATCTCCTGGGAAATCTCCCTAGAGACCAAGAAACTAAAAACTGGGCTCTCACTTCTCATCATGAAATGCTGGCCTCTGTCAAAATAGATTTCAGGAAATCATTCATTTAACTTTCTTGCTGCCACAATTAAAAAAAAAAAAAGGTAAAAAAAAAAGCAGCAGCTGTTTTCTTTTCAAAGCACCAGTGGTGATAGGAGCAAACCAAATTACAGGCTCTGAGGACTACTCTCTGTCTACAATGCTTGCATCTACTGGAAATGCCATTGGTATGATGGAAACTCCCATCAACCATTTTATTCAGTGTTGGCAACTACGGACCGTGTTTGCCTTTTGTACCAGGCATTTATATTTCATTAGTTTATATACTGTTACCAGCTGGGAGCTTGTTTTCTGCTGATGTCTGATTTAGAGGCTCACATGAGGAAGGGACGTGATTTACAGATACACACTGGAAAGCCAGTTGCCCTTGATCTTAGCACAGCATTGGGAACAGCACTTACTTCCGACTGCAAAAGCAGCAAACCTGTCAAGCCTCCCACTAGGAATGCGAGACTCCTGCAGTCGGCGTTTGCTTCGTGCTCTGCTGTTTCTTGTACATTCACAGCAGAAAGCCACAGCCTCTCTCCCTGCTGCCCAAAACACTGGCCGCAACTGGTCAGGTCTAGCTGCCATCCCTGTAACAGCTACATGCAGGGTTTTACAAAGGGAAGGGGATGCTGTAATGTTGCTGCATGGCTGAGATGGGAGCCAGTTAATGATCCTTCTGCTCAAGGGAACCCTGTAAAGCCCTGTAAAACCCTGTAAAGCCTGGTCCTGCCCATCACATGTCAGTGCATAGCTCTGATGACTCAATACATGGCTTCTCCTGCATTGCAAGGAAACACAATTCAGAGGGAGGAGGTGGAGAGAAGTAGTTTTTCTATCATGTAACAGAGATCTCCTGCCAGCAAGGCTTTGCACAGAGCAGGGACTTGCATACTTGGTGCTCTTTTTTACAATCTGGTTATCATGGCTGGGAAAGAGGAGTCTGAGCATTTCAAGCACAAATAGGTCTTGCAAGAAAAACATGTGTTTCAAGTTTCCCTCTGGAGGTGGGAATTTCTCCCTCTCGTTCCTTCAGATGTTGCCTCCTCCAAGGAAGAATTGTATCTGCAACATCGTGAGGGCTCTGAAGGGAAGGCTAAAAACTCCTGAGGCAGGGCCCATAGGGTTTTACCTGGCTCACAAATATCTAACTCAGAGCAGGTACATTGCCAGACTTTTCACAGGACCCAAATTACCTTCTCTTGCAGGTTTCTTAGGATTAGTGGCCACTGAATATTCACTGTTTAGTAAAAATATCCTCTGTCTCATTCTTATCTTGTGATGCAAATCCCAACAAATAACACCAAATACTGTTGTGGGGAAAAAAGAAATACAAATACTCCTATAGTTATATACCCAAATCCCTCAGGGCAGGATGGGCTCTCAAGGGCCCAAGCCTGTAATTTTTTGAACAGACGGAAAAGCCTAACTGCAGCCTACGCCTTGCTGCATCATCTCACAGTGTGGCACAGCAATATCTAAGTCCCTGGGGGATTACAAGCACTGCCCTACTGCCTGAGTTTGGGATTAAAAACAAGTCATGACCAGTCTTCCCCAAAGAAAACAGGTTCTTCTCATGATGGCCAGATCCACGCCAGGACTGGGACATCCTCTCTGGGGATGTGATGCTTCCCCTGGCAGAAATGGCTGGGCTCAGACTGGTGAATAGAAATGCCACATGCATGCCAGCATGTTTTGACTGGGTAGTCTGGTGGCACTAGCGCTGGAGAGCATCCATGTAAACAACAGCCAGGCAGCCTGCCTCTGGGAGCTGCTGTTAGCTTCTAGGAAAGCAGAGCATGCACACAAATCTCTTTATTTCGAGTCTCGTAGCATCGCAAACAAGATACCCACGGTACTGACGCCAAGTAACAGGCGGTGGAGGAGCTGCCAGCTTTTGTTACACTGATGAATATCTTCTAAAAACAGTAAAAGCTGCATGAGCATGCCACCGAGCTCCCTTTCACTGCACTCATCAGTGTAACATCGCCATGCCTTCCAGGTGTGAAGTGACTAACGTCTGTCCAAGGTTTGTTTCAAAACCCCTTCACAAAACAAACACTCACTGTACCCATTCCTTACTTTGTGGGGTGGTGAGAAGAGCTGTTTTCATGCACATGGATGCAGAGAGACGTATTTTGCAGGCACGCTATCAGGAGCACAGTTTGCGTTTGGAGTGGAGGATGGGAGAGGCTTGTGGCAACCCTCTGGTCATGTGGGGGGTTCCTGCCTTGGTCCCCAGGAAAGCCTTTTCCCAGACAGGAATCCCTCGGGTGAGTCAGGCAAAGGCTAAGGAAGGGAAGAGGTTTATTTGGCATAGTGGCTAACTCTCAAATACTTTGCAAAGCATCAAGACCCAATGATTTGGGTTTTATTACCTGGTTCCCTGTGGCTCTTCTAGAACAGGAGAAGCTAGCCTACATCTTGGTTTCCTACCACCTACAGCTGGGGGGAACACAGTGGGGAGTCTGCATTACTGGGTAACACCAAACCTCATGGTAATTTGTTGTGACCTTGTTAGGGTGTTTGGGAGGCCGGTGCTTGCAGTCCTTGATCTGTTAAGCCTCTGTCTGCATTCAGATCCTATTGGACCTCCCCAGCAGTGGCAGGTGAGATGGGCACAAAACCTGCACCATGTGCTGACCTTGCTACCATGGTTCCAGCATGTCAGAACAAGAAATTCTCTCCTTGGAGCCCGGCACAGTTTGCATTCAAAAGATTCCCAAAACGGGGAAACAGGGGCTTGGAGATGCCATCAGGAGATCTCTCCATATTTCAGGGCAATATGAGCACTGTGCTCTTTAAACCATTTGGCTGAAGCTGGTGATAACTAAGAGGGAGGGAGTGTTTGCCCACACAGGCACGGCGCCTTTGCTGATGTATTTGCAAGCCCAGAATTGTTAGTTTGAAGCCTGTAATGAAAAGGCCAGATCTTTGGCTGCTGTGAGCATTTGCTCAGAGACTGTATTCATTTTTATCCCAGCCGAGGGACAACGTCCAGGAAGTCTATACATATATTTGATAGAAAGAAATTTGTTAACAGCATGCTTTTATGCCTTCACAAATGGTATATACCAGATTATTCTAAGCTGGTCTTTATTTGCTTGGAAGCATATGACTCAATAGCACAGACAAATCCGGTATCTTAGGAGCAGAGCAGGTAGCAAAGACTGCTCAGAAATTTCTGTGGAATGTCCTGTTTCCTGGACTTCAACCTATTTACATTGGCTTGTTCATGACCAGAACCCCAGGACCAAATGATCTGGTCTTGTGATCTTCTATATCCAACCAGCCAGCAGCCAAGAGATAGCATGAGGGAGAGACCCTAGTTTAAGTACCTCGTCTGGAAAGTCCCCTTTCTTAGCATAGCAGCAAAGAGCACAAGGTTGTGATCTGGGGTGTTTCATTCTCCAACTCCTGAGGTCTCAGCAAAGGCAAATTTGTTCCTGAGAGTGGAGTGAGGGGGTGTACTGTGGCGAGAAGTGCTCAGGGCCAAACGAAGCCACTTCTCAGCCTGGCGGGGCATTGCGTGTTGGAGAGAGCTCTCTTCCCTGCAGTGTTCACTTTGCTGCTATTATGCACACATCCGTCTGAAGTGGCTCCAAATACAAAGGGAAGGGAAAAAAACCCACACTGTAAATAACAACATAAATTGCCATCAGTGGTCAGACCAGTGCTATAAAAGTCTCCTTGACCACAAAATGAACATGCTGAGAAACTTCCCGTTCTCCTTAAAACCTTGTGTTGTATAGGCAGGGACAGAGGTCCCGTATGTTCTTGTCCCTCTTACGTCAGGGAAGGTTGGGCAGGTCTGTCCCTTCTCCTGTCAGCACCCCATATCCTGACAGCATAACCAGGCCATCCAGAAATACTGACATTGCTGAGACTCCCTACAATGAAGCAGCCTGGCCCTGCAGGAAGAGGAGAATGAAAGAAGACAACGAATGGAGTGATGTTTTCAAAGAAACCCATGTGACTTAGGTACTGCCCTCACTGACCACATTTAGGTGAGTCTTTAGGTTCCTAAATCCCTTTAGTACTGCTGAAACATTCCTTCATGACTAAAACAGAGTTTCTTGTTTACTGAAGGGGTACGATTAAAATAATAATCATCATAAATACCATTTATGAGGCTGAACCCTGCATGTACTGCCACGAAGTCAAACCCAGGTTTGTTACTGCAATATTAAGCATAGAGAACTAATTGCATATGCCTAGACATGACAGGGCTGGTAAAATCCAATCTAAACAGCTCCTATTTCATGGAAACCATGGCTGAAATATCATATAAATATTCTTTGTCCAGCAATCTTCCATGACTCTCTGTGTTTTCACTATTCTAGGAAGCCTGAGATACTATTTTTATTTAGAATAAAAATAATATAGGCTTTTCTCCAATCCTCTGGGTGCCCTAACTGAATTATGTCTGCATTAGTAAACCCCAGCACTGCTAAAATCAGACAGCCACCTACCCAGAACGTCTAGGAGGCATGGTGTCTGCCTCCTCCAGAAACTCTATCCAGAGGTGTCTTTTGCAAGAAGTTTAGTCCTGGAAAGTTACCAAATCAACTTAGTGTGGAGTGGAGAAAGCACATTCCAAGTCTCTGAGCCACCGCAGAGAAAGCCCAGCTGGCTGGCTCCTCTCTTTTATAAAGAAATCTTTCAAACAAGGACTTTGGTCCAGTGTTTGCATAGTCCATCATAGACAGAAGGGGACAGGGCATTGGATTTGCAGCTGGAGCTCTTACTACTACCACAATTAATTCAGGAGAAACAGCGCAAGTAGCCCTGCAGACTGCAGCCCAAACATCTTAGATCAAAGGTTTGCAGGTATTGCCTTAGCCTCTTCTTGCAGATATTAACCATGGAGTGATGATTCATGAGTTTCTGCATCATGTGCTCCCAGAAACATAAGCCTGTGAGTCCCACTCAGTTTCCAAATGCTTTTAGAATCATAGAATCATTTAGGTTGGAAGAGACCTTTAAGATCATCAAGTCAGTTGCAGCCCAGTGAGAATATGCCTGTCCACCCTACCGCAGGCGACCCAGTATGACCTACAAGGTGACCCATTCAAGCGCAGATAGTCTGGATGGCTGAGTTACTGATGCTCTGCACTGCTCAAAGCATGGCCAGACTTCTCTCAGAGCTCTTGGCTTGTGATGTTAGCACTGCTGAAAATGTTAAAGAACAGTCTGACTGCTACCAAATCTATATATTGATGGCAGCTAGCTCCTGTACTTTTTAAGCAGTTGTATTTCCAGTTGGTTGCAATGAGACAGGTTCTACCCTTCTCAGTGTAGCTAAAATAATCCACAGAAAGACCCATGAGCCTGACCTTCTCTGAAGTTTGCTTTCAGTGAGGGGAGGAGAGAAAAAGCTAATTCTTTTCTGCAGATGTTCTCAGCAATACTGTGATTTCAGCAAAGCCAGAGAGAATTCAAATGCCTCTCTCAGCAGAGGAAGAAAGAACAGTCATATGCCTTCCCCAAACCTTCTTTCCAACTAACAGTGCAGCCAGTGTCATTGCAAAAAAAATTAGAAAAAAAATGAAGCAAATAGTAGGGGTTTTTCTTTTTGGCTGTTATTTCTGCGGTTAAAGCTACAGCTAAAAACAGCAATAGCTGCTAGCAGTAGCAGTAGCAGGTTACAGCAGAAACTGAATATGCTACTGTGCAGAGGTTCAATTCAGTGAACTGGGCAGTCTTAAAAAGAAATTGGTTTTCAAACTTCAGAAATGAATTTAAACAAAACATGATTATCTTTTTCAATGGGGGCATGTTCAGAAAACACCAGCTGGACACAGTACAAGATAGCTCAGGCATATGTTGCAATGTTTAAAACCTGAAGCAATGAGAACTGCACTGAAGCTATCTCTATTTTACTTCCATTTACCACCCTGGAGCTAACAGAGTGGAGGAGCTTGAACAAAGTGCTTCAGTCAGCCTCTCTGTGGCTTATGCCCCGAAATGCCCCTGCCCAACAATTCAGTACCGCAGTCCTCCAGTCCTTCAGAGGGTTCTCCCAAACATGAGATGGGGGAGTAAAGCCACCCCTAGCCTTCTGGTTTTATCAATGCAAGACTAGGAATACCTAATAACTAATGAGGAGATAAAAAAGTGCTGCTCAGATTGCAGGGGTAGCAGAGAAGGACATGCTCTGAACAAAATATAAATCAGTACAGTACTGCAACCTGGCCCTCATCCAAGCTTGCATGGTGTGTGGAGGCTGAGGCCCCCTGTTCAGAGGTCCCCTTTGCACCATGAAGCTGGTGAGATCCAGTGGCTGCAGCTGTGCATCAGCCCTGTGCTGAAGGGGGATCAAATCCCTCTGGGCTGAAAGCACCAAGCTCATGTCGCTTTTGCATGATGTCCACAGACCATGTGGAAAAGCTCCCTGCTGCCCAGCAAAGCAGCTGTAACTGAGCAGTAAGATAATCAATGAGAGGGAACCATGACTATACATTATCTAGAAATATTGGCTGGCCCAGAATATAAACTCTGGCTCCATGCAAGGAAAAGATTAGGAATTGGGGAAAAAATGTAACAAAGCTGTGTTATTCTGACAGTTAATTCTCATCCACACTGCAGTGCAGTATATATGGCTTTACTGTCCTCTCCTATTCTGCTCTCTTAGGTATATTTCCTCTGGTAGTTGGTTTGTAGCCAGCCAAACTATTCCTACAGAGCCCGACAGAGATTCATGGTGCTAAGTCAGCCAAGCATGCAGTCAAGGCTAATGCTGGCTTTCCAGGACCTCCTCTCAAGATTTCCAAAGCTTGACAAAGTGGGCATGACTCCATGGATCTCGTGAGCCACTGTTCGACTACACAGGAATTTATAGCTATGTGGTTGCTACAGCTTTAGCTGAAGAAGGGATATACTTTACTAGTTAACATTTTCCAATGAAATCTTAATTGGTCTGTGCAGAAGCCAAGAAAAGAAAACCATTCTCAGCTGAATTCTCTGAAATGTATTTTGCAATCAGTCAGGACAAGTGAACGGTAGAGAGAACTGTAATCCTAAATCCCACCCTTTGTGACCAAGAATAGGAATGGCAATGAATGACACAAAGTAAAATCTCCTTGTTTTGAACACCACCACCTGTCCTGAGTTCAAAGAAGTCTGATCTGCAACTGCATGTTGACATTTGTGAATGTGACAGTGAATCTTAAAAAATTACTATGAGAAGACTATAAAGGAAAAGGTGTCAATCAATAGCAACATGAAACCACTTCATGTGCTTCCTTAATGTGTTAAATAATGGCTGAATAAAGTAAGAATATATAACAGCTGAGTGAAATATTAGACTGTACAGAAACACATGGCAGTGCTAAAAGTATCAGCTCTTCCTGCACAGAGAAGTAGTGCTATTTCTATATGGACTTAGCCAAAAAACTTTCCATCCACTCCAGCTTTTGAAACAATTAATCTCATGGAAACCAGAGTGGGAAATCCTGCTGGGAACCAAATGCTTTTAAAACAGCACTTTGGTGAAAGATCCAACAGCAGTGAAAGCAAATGCACCTGACTTTCTGGGATGCATTCAGAGAAAGCCCCCTTTAGTTGCAGTGACAGATGTGAATACCTCTCTTCTCCTGTACCAAGCCTTTCTTGCCAACTTTAAATCATATTAAGTGCAAAATAGGGGGGGAAATCTTTCCTTAACTAGCTTCAGAGATCTGTTTTTCTCCTTGTCCAAAAAGCGCTTTCACTCGCCTGCCCTCAAGAATATTGGCTGCAAAATCAATCATCAATCTGAAGAAACCTGAAGAAACCCACTTAGCACGAGCATTTGCCAGGACATCAGTGTCCAAACCCTCTCGAGATGCAGAAGGTGCCATTTCTGACAGCACAGGACTTGGTACCAAATCAGCATCTGAATTACCCCAGTTTCCAGGACCCCTACACACACCTGGGTAGAGGCAGGTACCAGAACAGTAATCTGAGACAAGAATGAACTTGGCAACCACGGAAGATACTGAGAAAGTTGGAAAGGCAATGTCACCTCCCAGTTTTGGTGGCTGACTCCAGAGGGGTTGTAACAACTGGAAAATGTTCAAAATGTGATTGTCCAGACCCATACAATCAACTAAAATCAGCCCGTTTGCTGACTTCAGGGAGGGCAAAAAGGTAGGTCTGACCACATGAAATGCTCTCCTATCACTATCCCCCCAGTTCAGGGGCCAAGGACAGATTTGCAAGGATTCAGCCCTGCCACACAGTGGGGAAGGGGAAACGAGACCCCACGTGGATTTGTTGAAGAGAGGGAGAGAGGGGACAGCAGCAAGCTACTCGGCTTGGATGGTGGGAGAGAGGACAGAAGCAGGGAAAGCAAGTTATCCAGGAGACAGACTGTAACAGGAGGCAATGAAATGGGCTGTGATTTTACCATTTGTTTTATACAGGCTCTCAGGACACCCCTGCCTGACACCAGAAAGCACATCCAAGACATGACAAGCTTCGAGTCCAACACATGTGGGTGGCAGAATTTCTTTTGCAAAAGGGAGAATAACCTCCACCATAACCCAGTAAGTAGTAAGAAAAACATTCAATAATATATCTCCTTAATCTTGGTCAAAGAACAGCTGAAACATTTTTGCTGAAATTTAAAGCAAATTAATCAGCATGAAGCAGACACTTTCTGGTTGGGAAGTTTCAACCCAAACAGTTGCAGTTTGGCAAAACTATAAGCAGCTGAAATGAATTATTGTTGCTAGAAGTGCTGGTCTATTTTAACAATAGGTGGTGTACCTGCATCACTTACCATATGCACAAAATCTGGTATTGCGACGACAAAGACAGAAATGAAGGCGGATACTGTTAATCAGTAACACCTAAAGCATTGCAAGGAAGTCAGGGAAAGCAGCTTTTTCCTTGGAACTGAGAGGTGGTAATTTCACCCTCCCTTGCAGAGGAAACACCGGTTGCTGAATTTAAATTTTCACAGATCAAAAAAAAGCCCTCCAGGTGGTTTCTAATCCATGCAGTTAACTGAGCCTATGAATTTTGAGACCCCTCAGACAGACAGGATCTCATTTTCCAAGCCTTTTTGAAAAGCCTAATAAAGATGAAATGAGCAGCATTTTTATTACCCATTCCAACACAGAGGCCAGGAGTGGAAACATCAGGGGACACCGCTGGCTTAGTAGACAGGTGCTGTGGCTTCTCTGCATTAGAAACTTGAGGATGAAGGTGTGGGTATAGTTTGTAGAAACATGTAGACAGAGCTGTGTAGGGGACTGAGGTTAGAGAAGGAGATGATGGAAAGCAGTGGTGCGCAGAAAGAGTGCACAGTGGGTGCACCAGCCTCCAGGTTGGACTGACAGTTGTGTAAAAAGAGATTAGTATAATGACAGCATCCTGGGTTTTGAATTTAAATTCTTCAACCAGATTCTAGGGGAATATTATAGCTATTAGCTAAGCAAGACAGGTGAATTGTCCAAGTAACTTCAAACACGAAGAACCCTGAAGACTCACTGGGATGGATGTTTGCAGGGCGATACCCTTTGGGATCAGACTTGTATTCAAGCACATCAAAAAGATGTGCGAAAGAGAGTCCCCGCAAGCATCTCGTCAAAGTAACAGCAGTCCCCCAAAGCCGCACTCACTAACAAGCTCTGTTCCCAGTTTACCATATTGCACAAGTCCTATATAAAACCAAAAGGGAAGCAGCTGTGAATGCAGAGCTCTGCTCACACATTCAGCAGAACTTCCCAAAGCCAGCACAGGCAGGAGGAAAGCCCACTGGCCCAGGGGTGTCAGCAGTTTCCCCCACACTTCTGCTTTGGAAAGAGGGTACTCAATGCTTCATGGCAAGCTGCAAAAGGGTTTTAGTGATGCCACTGTAAAAATACTTGATTCAGAAGAGGCAATGTTGCCAGACAAGTTAATGCCACGGGGAACACAATGCATTTATGGTTCTTTATGGCAAAAAGTACACAGCCAAGCATACAATGAACCTTGAAAGCTTTGTAGGAGCCCCATAAAAGCTTCTGTGTGCTGATGAGGTGAGAACATGGAGCTCTGTGTCCTACCAGTAGCCACAGGTTCCTTTCCATTTAACTCACTCTTTAACCAATTACACATTCACTACCATTTTAAACCCTCTGTTGCACATTTGGCTCTTGTAACATGGACTTCTACTCCCCACTATCCTCTTCCAAACGTGAAAGTCATAACTCCACAACAACCGAACATGGACAAAGTAGAAAGTAAACAGAGCTATTACTAGAAAGGCATGAGACAGACTTTTCTCCTGGAGGCATATTCTCACTAATCCTCACATCAAGGTGAAGAGACTTGCTTGTGATGGAAGAATGAGTCAGTGGCAGAGCAAAACAGAGGATCGAGGTAACTTGATTCCTAGCAGTTTACTCCAAAAAGTTAATCTGTGCTCCCTCCTAATCCCCATCTAGAGAACCTTCTCTGTGGGACATCCAGATTTATTATCAAACCAGTCTCCCTCTCCCACCTCCCTGGAAGCTAGTGGTGCAGCAGAGCCATGTGCTCAGTGCTGAAGGTCAGTCTCTGAGGATGGGCAGATGTCACTTTTTTGAGGGTGTTGGTGTTGGCAGGTGATCCCTGCCTGTCCTGCATCCTGTTAGGGCAGCAGCGGTCACGTGTTGCAGGAAGAGAAATGGTTTCAAATACACGCTCCAGAAAAGCACCCCGTGTTGTGACAGAGGATCCCTCCAAAATTGAACCCACGGAAACCCCTGTGCTGCAAGCTTGCATGCTGCCATCAAAAGCAGCCTGTTCTTGACTTGTACTGAACACCCATCCCATGTGAGTATCATGGACCTGGAGGGTTTTTCTGGCTGTTTTGCTGACCTGCAAAATTGCCTGGAAAGGGTGAGGAGTCCTCCAGCAGCACAGTGCGAAGATGGGAAGGGATGCAGGACTTCCTGGAGTAGCCAGGCAAGCTGCAGTCACTGTCTCCAGAATGTTTTCAGAAGACAGCAGGTTTTGCTCTGAATGAAAAGGAGAGCAAGAGAGTCGCAGAGAAGTTAAGCATCTGGCTGAACCTACACAGGTACCTACACAGGCATGTGATGGTAACACTGATCTCCATGTCTCTGGGGTGAATGGAAAACATTCAGCCTTCTACGTTGCAGATTTATTTTATTTATTGAGGGTCTCTCACAGTTCATGAGTATACAGAAGAGTTAATTAAATTTACTGTGAAGTGCCACACTATGGTATGAAGTGTTTCATATACAGGCAGGATTAAAAGGTTTCACTGAATTGAAAAGCTGAGTTACATTCAAAGCGGCCAGAAAACAGAAGAATGGGAGGAAAATAATTTTCCATAGGTGAAAGGAGATGGAAGTTAATGATCTCTCATGGTTAACTTACAGCCTTTTATGCTTTCTGCGTGTTAATGTTAAATCAGCTAGACTCCCACCAACTTATCTCCTCTAAGATACCTTTAACTACTAATCCAATTTTTTTTTGTTCCGTTCAAGTTCTTTTACTTACACATCTCACAGTGTAAGTTCATTTTAAGTTCACTTCCAGAGTAAAAGGGTAAACCTGTCACTTTTTGCTTCAACTTGCCCCAGGAAATATTATATTATCAGTGCAGCAAAACATGAGCATGGGTACATAGCCTGGGTTTTTATCATTTTAGCAGGTTCTTCCTTGTGCGCATGTACAATTCAATCCAAACAAGCTCTCACAGTGGTTTTGTTCTCTATTGTAGCACACAGGCCAACCTGCTTGGATATGTATTTGGACATTAGCAATGAAATGTTGCAGAGAAACTGGCTGAATTTCAGAAAAATCAGGCATTCTTCCTGGGGAGCACACCTTCACCATGAGAGCAGGAGCATTTTGCAGAGATGCCCTGAGCTTTCTCCCCACGCTGGGAATGCTCTAACCCCAAAAGCCGCACTTCCCCAAGGATGCCCACTGCAGCAGGAGACCAGGTCCAGTGCAAATCAAGCTCAGGCTATTGTATCAGGGTATTTACATCCAAACCTGCTCAGGACGTTGCTGACTGACATAGGGAATAATGCCATTTCTAGTACAAAGGCAACCTCTATCTGCAGAGAGGTTAGGCTGCTCTTTAAAGAGCAGCCAAGAGCAGAGCGTGCTCTCCAATGCCCCCAGCCGCCCACGAACAGCGGGAGCCTCTCCCACCGAACGCCTGTGTGCATCTGGAGGGACCGAGCCCCCGACAGCTGTAGCGATGCCACACTAAGCTGCCAAGTCTGCTCAGATCCACAAAGGCGCCACGTACTCCCAAAAACATCCCCTGCATGTGCCTGTAATTTTGCCTAAATTGACCCTTGAACCTCATGGGCATTGTAGGGTCCCCCTGCCGCCCTTCCAAAATGCAGTGCAGACAAACCCCCTCTTCATTTCATTTAAGGGAAGGAATATATATAAAAGCCCTAATACAGAAGAGTACACTTCCCTCTTTGAGCATCAACTGGAAAGAAGCTAAGCAATTACTGAGTCCTGGAAGAAAAAACAGCAAACTAGTTACCCTGAAGAATTGCAAACCACGGGTGAAAGAGGTTAAGGAAAAAAAACAAAACAAAAACATCCAAAGAGGCATAAGACATCTATGGCAAAGCACCCACCCCTTGGGAGAAGGAGCGTTTATCCCCCCAGCAGTGCCACTCTGCTGGGAGCCTCTCCGAGCCACCCGCTCGTCAGCACCGTGGCTATAACAAGTTCCCCTAAATGTCCTGTGTAACGCATGCCGGCCGGTCAATCACACCAAGCTGAGAGGAACTGCATCAGAAGATGTATGGCTGAAATCAGTCAGAAGTAAATTGTCAGCGGGGGGATGTTTCTCTGGAGGCATTAATTTGCCGATTACAAAGCCTGCTGACTGCCAGCCACGTCGGGCAGACTGGCCTCGCTCTCGCAGAGTGCTTTCTGTTGGCTTTTGACCCAACTGAACATTTACACAACCTAAATATTTCTAGTATTTCACAATGCTCTTTTGGATCTTAGGAAGTGTGCGCTGTCCTTGTTTTTGTCATCTCCTCCCTGCTGCCGCTGCAGAGAAAGGGATGGTTCCCTGGCAGAGATCAGTTTGGTGTGCAGATCCTCCATTTCAGCTTGAGCAATCCTTACGAGCAGGACATGGTTTTCTCAAGTATATCCGTTACTCAAGCTGACCTTATACTTTCTGCTGGCATTTTGCTTTTTGGCTGTTTTCCTCCCTCTCTGGACTTTTTACAAGGAGTTCACTGACAGAGCAGGCTATTGCAAGATCACAAGACCCTTTTGTTATAACCCCTATAAGTGGGGGAAAGGCATGGCTTTGAAGAAGGCTGTTTTTTTTTTTTTTTTTTCTTGAGAACATCAAATCTCCCAGATCAGACAGGCCTTGCCCAGGGCATTGTTCCTAGAAAAAGTATTGTTTCAGCTTTAACCTCGAACTGCACCCTGAGCAGGAACGGGACATGGGTGCAGATGGATATAAATTCCTCCGGCTGAGTTTTTAGCTGGCCAGATGCAAGCTGGCTCCAGGCCAGAAGCCGTTGGGCTGCGTGAGCGTGGCGCTGCACCCGGCGCTGCGGGTTGCAGCCCTCCGCACACGAACACAGGGGTGGGAGTCAACTCCCTCCTCTCCATCCAAGGCTCTCTCGGCGTGGAAGGGTGCCAGCATCTGGATGGGGCATGTCTGCTTGGCACAACCTGCATGCTAACGCAGCTTGGCCCCTGTCTGGCCTGATCTGACACTGGCAAGAGGGTCACACTTGCCTGTGGACTCAGCATTATGCATTTTTGTACTTTTTTTCTTTTAATTTAAATGCAGATCTCTTACAATTTTACTCACAAACACTTGGCTACCAAGTGAGTTGTGATTTCCAGTGAATTATTTGCAATGCCATCCATTCAGGGGAAACACCAAAAAATAAATCAGCAAAATTTGCAGGGTAACTTGCAGCATCTGCCACGTGATTCCAGCTGCAGAGGAGGCGGCTCACTCCTTTGTCACCGTGCCTTGATGCCAGGGATCTAACAAGGCAGCTGAGAAACTCCAAATGCTGCGTGAAGCAGGATTTCATTAAAATAAAATATACAAAGCACATTGCATGTATTGATTTGTAATTCTCACCAGTGGTTGATTTCATAAAGTAATTGCAGATGCTTGCTCTTGTTGCTTGCAAAGAGAGCAGTCAAATCTTAGTCTGTCTTGCTTAACAGCCTCTGCATCAAAGACCTCATGAGAGGTTTGGACACTTTAAAAGGATCAGCAATTATCTGTGGTGCTGGCTTTGCATTTACTTTCCTTGCATATTCATGCCAGCAATATTTTAGCATGCATATAACAGAAGGAAGCAAAGACTGACAGTGGGGGATACAGCTGAAGTGAAGCAGATGTCTTTTAAATTCAGAACACATACAGCACAGAAACACTGAGTGATCGAACACAAACTAGAAGCGAAACCAGAAAAAACGGACTTTATACTTAAAACTGAGCACTGCAGAAAGAACAAGGAGCCTAAGTGGTGCAAAACAAACTTATTTAAAAAAACCCTCTTCACTCTGAATACCCTAGCGCATTGCCAAGTAGCACAGGTAAGGAATTTCAATAAATTTAGTTTTATGTCCACCATGTCCCTTTAATTATTACTTTTTGGCACAGCACATAGGACACCTCCAGGCCAAAACACAAGTGATGTTGAAAGTACAACTGTTCCTTCCCTTTGGGAATGAAAGTTTTCTGATTGTTACATAAACATATTTGGATCTATTTTTTAGATATTCATCCCATTAGCAATTATACTATTAACAGTGAGTCAGAGAACATTTTGCTGACGTTTTATAACATGTAACTTAAGGTCAGAACCTACTAAACTTTACCAAGCAAGCAGACCTGATGTGAAACAGCCTTACTCGCTCCGGTGGGATTGCTCTAATGAGCAAGGGTTTGCAGCATGCGATCTTAGATTGTGAACTATATAGATCTGCTTCTTTTTAATTGCAAGGCACTGGGCACATCCAGGCAAGAGCAAAATATAAGGATAAAAGAGCAACTCTAGAGAAAGGGCAGATAATTATAAAATGAAAAAGAACCAAGGGTGGAGGGTTTCTCTTTTTCCTGGTTAATCTGGGAAACTTATTCAACTGAGACAGCAACCAGTGGTCATTAGAAAAGTGCTGTGACATGCAGGCAGTAAAAAAAGCCCAAATCCAGGCTTTTACAATAATCACAGACCTGAAGACAGCCATTCAGCTTCTCTTGGAACAGCTCTCTTCTAAAAGCAGACCTGAAACGTAAACCACACTCCAGAGGCTATCTTTGGCCCAGAAGCCCTTCTGGATAAACCAACGTGATGAGTTTCTTGGCAGTGGAGTGGAGTTACTTATAACTCTGATTTGGCTTTCGCACAATGCAGATGAAGCCACGTAAAGAGGCAGGCAGGCAGGCAGGCTGGTGAGACTCAGCTGCTTCGTTTTGCTGCAACTCAGTATTTTACGAAATTTTGATCCATACAGATTAGACAACTGCCTCCTCTCCCACACTTTAATTTCATTTAGGTTTCAGAGAAGGCTAAAAAAAAAAAGGAAATAAAACTCACATTAAAACACAGCTTCTGTTTTGTGCATGTGCCCATTGGCTCAAATCATACAAAACGGTTGGGTTTACCCGGTTTTGATAGCATACCAAAATATCAGCTTGCACTTTTCTCAAAAAGCTTGTGATTTCTCAGGCCGCTTGCACGGCTGTGGGCTGGCTGCTGGTTGTGTGGCAGAACCACACAGGTTTTACACAGTTTTGCTTTTTGCCTGGGTACGTTTCTGTTAAAGCTGTTTCCCTGCCAAAACCACAAAGGATGAGGCAAAGAGGAAAAAACTCCAAGGCTGTCAGGCAAACTGTTCTTGAATAAGGTGACATAAGTCTCGCCTACAGAAGATTAAGCTTAATCTCTGAAAAGGGACACAGAAAAGGCTGGTAGACTTCAAAATGAGCTACAACAGCTGTGTTTTGGTTGGCCAACAACTGCTCTCTGCTTTGGCTGTGGCTGGCTCAGCTCATGTGAACAAGGCGGATTATTAAAATACAGCGTTCAGCAATCCCATCCTTGGAGCACTTGACAGAACAGCTTTCTCCTTTGTATTTCACTGCTTTGATTGAATGTAATAAAGCAAAGCAGAGTGATAATGCGATATGCCCATGACAACAGAGTCAACGATAATTGTACGGTGCTGTCCTTAGTTCAAAGCAAAAGATACCGTTTACTGGCTTAAAGCGTGTCTTTTTGTTTCAAAAATACCTTTTGGGTAGGGAAATGCATGCCCTTCTGTCTGTCTGGTGTAACTGCTGGGTTTAATTGGCCTTATTTTAAAGCATAATAGATAAATCAGCAAGACATGGCAGAAGTCAGAATAAATCAAGCTAAAAAGCTTTTCATAACTTACTAGTCACCACAGAAGGAGAGAAACTGCCAATTTTCCACAGTAATAAGCTATGCTACCAACCTGAAGAGTAGCTTAAAATAATTAACAGTACCAAAAAAGAAAGGGTGTGTATACGAGTGTGTCTGTGGAGCCACTCCACCCAGTACAATGGGAAAAAATTAACTGGGTGGACCTGCATTCCCGTGGCAGCTCTGAACGACTGCGCTTTATATTTCTGTGCCTGGAGATATATAGTTCTTGCACATGATCACAAGCAATGAGGCAAAAGAAGAGCTTGAAAAGCAAAGCAAGACAAAACAAAGCACCCAAGAAAGAAACGGAAATAATTTGTACGGCAAGATAAAGAGCAACTCACTGTGTGTTTTCAGGAGTGCTGGTTTTCATCTTTGTGGTAATTATATCGGTTATTAGGTGATGTTTCCTGTATGATATTTAGAGTTATTGTGGGAGGATATCATAACATCCATGTTTATTAGATAACTTCTGGGACCTTGCTGTGGGAGACTACAAGAGAAAAGAATGAGAGAGAGAAATTGTCTAAGAAAAATCAAGCGCTCTGTTTGAATACAAAGGGCACAACACACTTATGGAGACAGGGGAAATAACCACGCAGCACCCTTTTTCCTGCAGACGTAGGATGTCTGGTATTCAGATCTAACCTGGTAACTAGGACATCTCTCATGCTGACAAGAATCAGGAAAAAAGCTCCCCGGTTCCTGCTGGCAAGGAAGGAGCTCAAAGGAGAGATGCAGGTGCAGAAAGGCTGGGAGATCTGGAACAGGAGAAGACTGGAAGGAACCCTGGGGGCACAGAAAGGCTTATGCCACATACAAGAGAAGCACACAGTGCTGTTAAGCTGTACTTCTTACAGAGGAATTGCTCAAAATGAGCTTCCTTCTCATTGAAGGGTTTCAGGATGACTCTGCTCTGGGGCCTGGACATTTGAGGCTGATCAATAACCCTGCTGTTGATGGCAGCCTGGGAATCACAGAGCTCTGTGCCACTGCTTCGGTACAGGGACTTGAGGTTAAGGTCAGATAAAAGGGCTGGGCTCTGATGTAGCTTAAGGCAACATGTTGTACCTTATTAGAGCTTTGTTAGTCCAGGTCTGGTCACCATCACATCTTTGTTGATAAGTTTGTTTCCTCAGGAAAGTCCAAGAAGGAAAGTCAGCACCATTCACTTCACCTTCATGACCAAGAAACTGAATTATTAAAAAAAAGAAAAAAAAGAAAAAAAAGTGTAGTTTTTGTTTGGAAAAATAAAAAAATATTATATCAGTTGTACAGAAAGAAATATTCAAAGTATTCAATTTTGATTTCTGGAGTCAAATCAACTTGATTTCCTCTCCCTCAATAGGACGTCCCTTTGGTATTTGATTATCTTTTCTGTATTTTGAAATGCCAATTATGTTGTTGTTGTTGTTAGTGAAAAAGATGTTAAGAATCCTCCCAGAGTGCACTCATGAATAAATGTTGAATTCATTCATTTCCTAAAATCCGTGTCTTGACTGCGCAACGTTACTTGAGGCAACACTACTGCAAGTTTGTTGTGGGGCCCACTCCAGGTCTCCTCTCAACCTGCACCTCTGCACAGAGCTGAAGGCTGTCAGCTTTGCCCATGGATCTGAAACAAGCAACATCACTGATCACTTGGCAGAAGCAGGATCTCCTCGGCTGGCCTCGAGGAGGAGGAGGGGGAATTAAATCTAAACGCCCAACAGTGTGTAAAGAACGGAGGTACCAATTTGACAGTGGGCTCATCTGATCCCAAGGGCTTGGGTGTTTTCACCTCTTGCTCCACTGTGCTCTGCGTTTCTTGTCAATGTTGTGTGCACAAGTCTGCTACTGTCTGATTCAAGCAGAGTGAACTTGGTGAGAAGACTACAGACTTCATGCACTCCTGTCCCCTGGAAGTTGAGTCTGTAGGTCAGAGAGTGGGAGCAGGGGGCACGATAAATCAGAGCACTTGGGATGCTTGGGAAGACAAACGCTGCACACAACTATGTCTTTAACGTGCAATCGCTCTTCATAGCCATGCCCGGTTTATGGAGCTGGGAAGCTTTTTCCTTATTTAAAAAGTAAGCTTTATGGATCAGCAACAAAATGGTAAGGTGTGTCTCCAGTGTAATGCTTTTATTTACAGCAATGATGGAGCAGAGAAAGAAAAACTTGGATTTTAGCTCTTCAGAGTTTAGAGTGACTGCTGTTAGAAATATCACCTTTTGACTTGTAGAAAGAGCACCTTTGATCTGGGAATTGCTCAGACAAGAAAAATCAATATGGACTGGTATAATTTGTTATTTACACAAAGTCGTTCTACTCTTGACTGCTAAAGGCTTTACACCTTTTAGTAATAGACATTTTTCAAATAGATTGCGCTGAAGACTCTAAACCCCACACAGTCCTTCTCTCCCTCTTGGCTGCTGGTTAAAGTTTTAGGTTCAAGCAGAAGGTAAAGCAGCCAAGCGAATGAGGCAGAACTCTGCAACGAAAAGGTTGAATGTGGGCACTGGTGACATTAACTCCTAGTTGAGGAAAGGTTTAAGCTCCACATGAGAGGTCTGTGAATAGCTGTCAAATGCTTCTGTCAAGGTGGGTTTTTCCATGGCAGCATTATGTCCTGTCCCAGAGAGCCACACTGGGCAGAGCAAAAGAGAATAGTGTCACGCTCTGCTCTGCAACAGCATTGTAAAGCTGAAGGCAACCAGCATAACCATCCAGCTTTGTTCATCTGGAGAGAAGAAATTTCTCTTTGCTTTTTGAATGCTGGGTTTGTTCTCCACTGCTGCTAAGCTGGGTGTGTGTGTGTGTTTGGTTTTTATTGCCTTTTTTTTAACTTTGTCATCTGAGGAAATCCATATCTAGAGTAAAACTCACAAATTCATTTTATAAGATGAATGCAAATGAAAGCAGTCATCTAAGCTGTCTCTGTCTTAATGCAGAATTTGATTATTTCCTTTTCTTCCACCTCCATCTGCTGTCTGCTTACAGCTACTCAGGTTTACCATTTTCAATGTCCCTGATTAACGCTTTCTGCTGAAGTAATGCCTTTTATCTTATCACCACATTGTCTTCAACATCTGATCTGCAGAACAAGGGTGGCATCCCAGTGGTGCAGCTGTATGGTCTTTAGCTCTTCCGCTGCAGTACAGAATTGTGGCTCTCTGAAACTGCAAGTGTCATTTGGTCTGAGATGTTTCGGTTTTGAGACGGAGAACTGCACATGCGGATCAGAAGTCTCTTGGAGCAATGCTTCCATAATAAAAATGAGACTGGTGGTGACAGTTTCCGTTATGGTAAAGCAGATGAGTTCTTATAACTTCTTTTGTCAAAATTAAACTCTTCAGCTTGGCCCAAAAAGAGAATTCCTCTGTTTGAAATGTAGGTCTGATATTTTGCTATTCAATTAAATTTCTCTGCCTTCTTAGATAGACTGCAATTCTTACTCAATTTCCTAAATGTGGCACTGTAAGGGAGGGAGGGACTTGTTCACTGCTCTTCTCCCTGAGGCTGTATTTAGGATCTGCAAAAATTAACCTGTAATAGTGTCTTATGGTGCAGGTCCCTTGTATTTGCTGTGCCACCTCCCCTGTAAATACAGTCCCTTCATTAAGCCTATTAACCTCCATCAGTTCACTGTCACTTCCATGACCTTGGGAGGTCAGAGTCCTTGATAACAACATTCCTGTTTGTTTTCAGCTGGTTTCTCGCATGCTCCTACAAGTGACCCCAAACAGCAGAACATGGGAACATATACATGCCCATCACTCAAAAAAGTGCACAAGGTTTCATTTTAGGTCAATATCAGCCTTGACAGCATCCTTTTAAGAAGAGACCTTACCTTGGTGGATGGGTAGGAGTCTCTGGACTCTGACCATAAAGGTCTTTCTGATTCACTTCCTTCACTACCTACTCCAAGGTACATTTCCCTAGGGAGGTTTCCCACAGTCAGGAGGTGATTCTATATGTAGCAGCCTACGTAGCACCATCTGACCTTACCATGCACAATATTTAAGCAGTGTTGAGCAATTAAGTGTGTCAGGGATGCCAAAGCTTGAAGTAGTGCAGAGTTACAGGGGAGACATCTCAAACTGGAGGTACAACAGGGACAAGGGATTAGTTACAAAATCAAGATGGAAAGGAGTGATTTGGAAACTTTACTCCTTCCCATAACTACTGATTCAGTGAAGCGGGTTTTTTTCTGCACTGCAGTCATAGCCAGCAGCATATACAGAATAAGGATTGAAATATTTTGAAGTGCTGTCACAGCGTGAATGATTTTCTTTAGAGCATAAAATCAGACTGCAAAGTTATTTTCTGTCTGCAGCGACACAAGAAGAATATGAATGCGATCATATCTGGCCCTGGGCATACAGGAGAGCAGAACTGGCCTTAACCAGATTCTCTTTTTTATGCAGAGTCCTTCTAAGAAATATAAAATCCAAAAGAAATTCTGAATCTGGCTAGATGTCTCATAAGAGGAACAGGATTTCTGCATAGCTGAAACAGCATGACTTTGATTATTTGAAAACGCATGATTTAATCATTTCATTATGCATACCTTTTCTCAGCAGGTGCCACAGCCTAAACCAGACAGAGACAAGCATTAGATAAAACAACATGCTTTCTAGCTAAAGAGATTGGAATCAAAGAGTTTAATCTTGCAAGGCACTGATATCCTCGGTGCCTTTAGACTTGGCTGCAAACAGCAGGTGTGCGGCATACAACTGAATTGAGCCTTAGCAGAGTCCTCCGCTCAGAAGTGACATCCTGCGGGATGACTTTGCTTTCTCCCTTACATAATGCACATCTGCCCATGTCCCGCCTCCCTCCTCCTCTTCTTCCTCACACCCATCATGTGCAGTGTGCTGTCAGTGTCCTGACATCCACTGTCAGTTCAGGTTGCTTTGACCGCCCCCACCTCCCTGCCACACATCCATCCAACATCTGTTCAGGCTATGAAATCATCATGGAAGAGACCTGATCTCGGATTTATCTATGACGTACTTAAGCAGCTTTTTGCACCATATAGTCAATGAATACCCTCAGCACAGCGTCTTTGTCATGAGTCACAGAGAAGTACTCAATAACAATGCCCAACACAGTACTTTGGTTAGCAGCAGGCAGTCCATCATGTGTAGTCAGCATGCAGATACACTATTTTTCCTGCACAGAATACCTGGTATGCTCCTCTCTACAATGCCAGATCCTTTTCCTCTACTAGAGAGTGGAAACAGCCAGGGACAATGCTCTGCCCTATCCCACGAGCACTGTATTTCTCCCTTGGTAGAGCAAACAGCAGTTCGGCTTTGCTGTCTTTGCAGCAAGATGTGTGCTGCACAGCAACCCAACACAGACATGCTTGTAATGCTGTATTATTTAGTAGAGAGGGAACAGTGTCCGGAAGAGCCTGCTTTGCCTGCAGAACAGAGCCTGTGTTCACATCCCAGCTCTCCAATTCTCCACATGTTTTGGCAGACTGTTAAACCAAATGGTCTCCATTTCTAATGAAAATAAAGGAATGCGCACCGAAATCCCCTGGGGAGAAGCCCCCAAACTCACGGACTCAGCTAGTTTTACAGTGCTGGAAATGAAGGGCATTGCAGTTAGCTGTTGGGTGGACTGACAGCCACGCACCAGTCGTGCCCATCATCCAAGCTGGATGGGAGGCGAGTCCTCTGCATTAACGAGGCACTGAACAACAAGCTCAGGGCTCATCTCTTAGCCTAGGCTCAGCGCTAAGCTCAGGAGACTGTTAGGCTCTGGACTGGAGCCAGCCCTGGCCCTGTTGGCACCAGTGCCAGCAGAGGCTGTGTCAGTGACCAGTCCATGCCTCTTTATCAGTGCAACTGGGGCTTCCACGACAGGACCAGCACAAGGTTGGTTGGCAAAAGGCTGCTAGATGATTTCCCCCTCCTGCCACGGGAGGAGGTGGGTGAGGAGTGGCTGCCAAGGCCAGCTTTGTCCATTCGCCCTGAATCTCAGCTTCATGCCCAGGCTAGCACGCATCACTCGTAAGCTCTTCTCTGCTTCCCAGGGAACCAGGTGTTTGAAGAGTTTGGCACAAGCCTTGTAAGATCAAGGCTGGCCAGAACTGCCTGAAATCTTCTCTGCAGAGGACACCTGGGGTATCCCCACTGAACAGTCCATCCCAATGTGCTTCAATCAACCTGCAGAAACCCCCCGTAACAAAGAGCAGGGACTGCAAACTCACATCTTCACCACAACTCTCTGCAGGTAAGAGAACAGGAGCAATAGGAATAACGATGCAGCCCTCTCTCCACTAGAAAGGCGGCTGAGAAGACCGACCAGTTTCCTACAGACCTAAACTGGATTCACCCACTGACCCGAGGAGGCAAAGCTCAGTTTCAGATCCTAAAACATGGTCTCATGGCCAATTAAATGCTGTTCAAAGGGCATCAGAGCATCAGAGGGCGCTTTGATCTCAGGGATGCCAGACAGATGTGTAATATCTAGTCAGGTGTTTGCGCAGGTATCAGTAACAGTCCATGCACATCAGACAGACAGGTTTCTTCCTGGGTTTGCTAACAGAAGCAGCAGTTGCTCACAAATCACAGAGAACAGAAATAATCCCTACCTTTTTAAACATCAAAAACTGTAAAGCTTCACAGCTGCACAGTTCTGAAATTGAATTGAATGACTTGAGTTGCCAAAACCAGAGATCAGAGTTCTAGGTCTTTCATGCCACAGCTGAAAGCATCAATAGCACTCGAAGAAGAGCACAGAGCTGCCTTTCAAATACCGATTGTGACTTTAGAAGCATTATTGGGTCTTACCCTTCAAACACAGTAGCCGCAATTCAAAATGGATGTGGGAGTAAAGAAAACTGATTTTCAACACAAGCATTTTATTATTTAAAGGACCAATTTTTCTTTCTGAAGTTGTATCTAAAACTAGCCAAGTAATCTGGATTTCAATTAGGTTTTGAATTTAAAATAAAAAGCATTTGAGTTCATCTTTAAGTAGGAGGGCAGCAGCGTGAGTGTTTTCTCTGCAAGCAATGCAACAACAATTCAAAAGCAATATCCGTGTAAGCACAGACTTGATCACACAGGGATCCAGGGAAAAAGGCTTTTTGGATGAAGCATTCAATTCCCAGAAATTGATTTCCCCACTGATCCGAAAGAATCCCAGGTCTGTTGACTTCTCCTGATGCTGTAGGACCTCATTGCTCAACCAGAATATCTCTCTGCTTAGATACAAATCTCTTGGCTTCACGTATTGTCCCAGTACCTGAAATACCTGAGCAGCTCAATGTAAATCATGCATTTATCCTCCTAATGCCCCTTTGAGCTCTGGCACTGTTACTGCCTGTTTTACAGCAGGGAAAACCAAGGTATAGGGAATCTAAATAACTTGTCAACAACAGCTCTTTTTACTCATTGGTCATTGCATTATTCACTCAGGTTATTACAGATAAAAAAAATGTTATTAACAATTGAATAACTGATTCCAGCATTAAGATCAGAGGTATTTTTCTTGCAAATACAAGGAAGGGGATCAGTCAGCTTTTTACTCACCACAGTATTTCCTTTGACAGGCCGAGTTGGCGAGCTCAGCAACACTCAGAGAGGTATGTCCAGTCTCTCGTCATCTGGGGAAACAACCTGTGGGGACTCTGACAGCAAAGGCTAGATTTATATAGATGCATGTACATATATATATATGTAAAAAACATACCTATATTTTTATGTTTTTATATATATAAAACTGCCCATACATATATAAACATATATTTACATAGATATATATGCAGAAAGATGTAAAAATGTAAAATCCATAACTGCTGTAAAATTAACTATCTTCAAAGCGTAACATTCTGTTTCTGAAAACCCTGGAAACCTATACCAAATGACAAATACATTCTCTTCCTGCCTGTTTATCACATACGTCAGCTGCAAAACCCAGAACCACTTTGTGTCATGGCAGAGAAAAGAAAAGAAGTGGGAAAACAAACCAAAACCAAGACAATGAAAATTTTTAAATCCACCTCTGCTAACATTACCAGCACTTTCTCAATGAACACTGGTGTGTCTGTATCCCATCTAATGCTCACATAAAAAGCAGCGCTGATAATGCAAAAAATCAGGGCCCGCTTAAAATGCTGAGTGGGGAATCCGCGGAAGGGCATGATCTGGTTATGCTGGCACCAAACCAGAAACATCTCAAATCCCTGAGCTGTGAGCTTCTTGAACCAAAGCCTTGTATCAATTTTGCTGATGTCTGGTCCTTGTATTCATAACGCCCCAGGTAAGAAGCTGCATCTGAGCTTCCCGGCACCTTTGCAATGTTTGAAAAGCATGATGCAAATTTTGCATCTTGAGACCACATAGACAGTGAATGATCAAAAAATAAACACCCCCCCCCCCCCCGCCCCAAACCAGCTGCCTATTTTACATTCTCAAGCTTCTTTGAATCTGTACAAATACTAGGAACCAGCTAGACAACAGATGCATCAGGAAATTAGCTCATCTCTTCCAAGAACACACATTAAAATGAAGAAAGAGATGAACATCAGGGGACCTGATGCCCTTCAGGGACTACTGCTGGAAGCTTTGCCTCTAGGTGATAAAGGGGGAAGTGGTTAATCCAGGGCGGACGGAGGTAGATAACATTTCTGTACTTGTACAATTCTGTACAACATTAGTCCAGACAGGAGTCTATTAACAGTGTCTGATGGAAGCAATTGTATTATTTATTAAACTGACAAGATCAGTTGGCTGCTTTGTACCTGTATAAAGAGAACTATTGTACTTTCATGTCCTTTTAAATACAAAGAATAAAGCGCTCCCCAGGGTGCTTTCATGGGCTGCCTTCGATTAAGAGTTCTGAGAACATTTGATATTGTCAGAGATCAGCTCGCCAGATCCCCAACTGGATTTGCAGCCCTCACAAAGAAAGGAAGATGGTAGCAATTATAATTAAAAGTGAGCTGAGAAGGAAGGACCTTACCTGACTTAGAGGAGTGCTTTTACTTACTCTTCCCAAAGCCTAGGCTCTCAAACCTGAGGGAGACTGACCTGCTTTTATAGCACCAGCAGCAATGTCAGGACTAGTGCCATGACACCGATAACTGAAAATCAGATGTTAATTCTCTTCTTCACCTGAAAAATGTGGGGGAGAGAGGAAGATGACAGTTTCTAGGGCATGAGTAATTGTTAATAAGGCCTAATTCTGACAGGCAAAAGTATTGTGTAAATTATCAGCAGGTTTTAAGATGAGCTGTGCAATATATCTCTATATTCTTGGGTGTGGGGGATGAGGGCAGAGGGGAAGGCTTTTCATGATGCCTCTGATTGATAAAGCCCTTGGCTATTGTAGCGATCTCGTTATTAACTTTCATCCCAGCAGCTGAGACCGCTCAGATGCAGCATGTAACATGCTGGACACAAATATTGAGGAGCTGGTGCCAGCGTGTAGTTAGTGAAAGACTCTACAGTTACTTTCTCTGGGGAAGAGCCCAAATCCATTGTTATTTAGGACATACTACTAACCACGTGTGTTAGCACAGACCTTTACCTGCAGGGTATTTTGGGGAGTACATCCAGAGGATGCAATTTTATAAACTACAAAATAAGCAATTTTAGTTCATTTGGAGCAGATAAATATGCTAACCTAGTGGCATACTTGATGAATTAATAGCAATGCTGTCTCAGAGCAGATCTTTCTGGGCAATTATGGAATTTTCCAAACATCTGAATGCCCCTTTTACTATGTGTTCCTAAACAGAGATGTGTACTGACTGCACCAAAGCCAGGCACCAGCTTAGGGAAGGAAAAAATTCTTCGTGGGTACCAAAGCAGTGTTGTTCTAAGTTTTATTGTGTCATGATTATGTGTTTACCAACCTAGAACTAAAACCTCCGGCAAGCTGCCAAGTACCACTGTGACTCCTGTATGCGATGAAGCTCAGACTGAGTCTCTCGCAACTTGTCCAGAGACTGGAGATGACTCTGCTGACAATTACAGCAGAATAAACTTGTAGTAACTCTGTTAGATGACTTCCATGGTTTTGATCTTAATTTACCTAAATATAAATGAGTAAGTTTTACCTTATATTCAAACCCAGCTTTTCTATTGGATTTTGCCTGGTCCTTGCTGTGAACATAGAAAATAGATATATTTTAAGCTGAAATCTGTACAGCCTAGTGTTCCCAGTTAATTACTGCCCCAAACAGTTTCAGAAACAGTGGCAGATACAACTACATGACATTTGCTTCAGTTCAATTCCCTGCTCTTCTATTTTCCCCTGTTTCTTACCTCTGCCACCTGGGTGTGCAAGGCTTTGCCAGCAGTGCCAAGAGACCTCCTGGCCTACTAGCTTCAGTTTTGAGCGTGATCTTAAAAACTCTAACTGTCTAGTATTTTACTTTTGCAACTTTGATTTGCAATCTGCTGCTTCTTTGTCTCCACTGAACCTAATAAACCCCAAGATTAGTGTTCAGCATCAGGCCTGTGCAGCCAGTAGCACACCAACACAAAACAGCAAAGCCTGTGCCCCACCTTCCGGCTGCTGAACAGCGCTGCAGGAAAATCAGCTGCAAACGCTTGCTCTTTCAGGAAAACGAGTACCCTCAGCTACGTCGTGTCAATTGCTGCGATTTTACAAAATACTGATCTTTCTTGGGTGGTGAAGTAAAAAGTGGCTAAAGACATATTAACAGCTGCATCCTCTGCACCCGCTGTGGAGATCTGTATTGCGGGACAATGTTTGTTGTTACTAAATTTAACAAATCTGTGGCCCTATTTAACTTTACATTTTTTATAAGCTGGTTTCCAAGGTACCATAACATGACACTGTGGTCAGTCAGTGTCACAAGTGTTAGCGGAGAGGAAGCTCAAATTCTCCTGCTGTGGGGTACATGATCCTCTCAGGATCAAGCTACATTGGGAAAGAGCTCTGTCACTGCAATACTGCTGTTGGGTTATTCATTATGGGCAAGAGGACAACAGGGGAACTATCAGACAGTGGAAGGAGGTGGCAAGGAATTACCCGTACAAATGAAAGGAAGAGCAAGGTAAATATTTGTGGCAGGGAAAGAGGACAAGGAACCAATACACAGGCAAACATTCAGATTTTGCCATCACACACCGGTCAGTGCCCATGTTCCCAGGGCTATAGCCTTCCTAGATTTAAGGACAGTCAGTGTAGACAGGCATTGTAGTGCAGTTAATTACAAAAGTTTTCTCGTTCACCTTTAAAATATCTATCAAGAGAGGATTCATTAATTTTCTTACAAATTGCACTGAGGAAATGAATCCTTAAGCCTACTATTTTATGCATAAATTTGACAGAAATAGCTGACCTTGCCTACAGGAATAGTCAAATGCTCTCACAAGACAGTCTTGATGTCTTTAACCAGTCTGTGATCCTAGCCTGCATCCACAGAAAAATAAACATATTTCAAGGAAACAATTGTGTGAGAGCACAGCATAATTTATCCTGCTATGGATCGTTAGAGTCTCAGCACAGCAACAAACGTGTCATTCCCTATAAGTTATACTGAGTAGATAACAATTGTGGAAAATACCTATCCAAGGATGGAATAGTCCATCTGGATCACAGGAACCTTCTGCTTATCACGAGCATTTCTCAGGAGTTCCCTCTTTTCTGTACTCTGTCGGTACAGACAATTTCAGGAAATCTGTAGGACTTGCTTTTGAGATATCAAAAAAATTCATATACAAACACTATTCTATTTAAGAGGTATAACATCAAAACTTTCAAAGTCCTTTCCAATGTGGCTTCATTCCAAGAGACACATCCTAGTAAAGTAGCAGTTTAAGGTAAGTTTCTCTGTTTTATCATCATTCATGAGCTTTCTTTAGCAATATCATTCCTTCATTATCCAACTGTGGTCTAAGTGCATCAGGGGCTTTTTCACCTCTTATGCAAGAGCAACGGTGGCAAACTGAGAATGTTTCCATGGAAAAATGCCTACGTTTACAAGAGTAAGTACCTGCGTCACTGAGGAAACTCTTACTTGTTTTGGCATTTCTGTCTTTCTGGGACCAGTACTTCCTGGTTTAGTAAACTTCCTGGATATAATCTTCTAAGCTATAATTAAAAGACAAGTTTAAGCATATATTGTATAATGAACTGACATTGTGAGCGTAGCAACATCCTGCTTAATAGCTAGGAGTATAGCTCTAAAGTATATTTTTATAGAATTGTATCTAAATTACTTATAAATTAGACCAAACGGAATCTAAGAGGTCTTTACATCTCATGTGTCCTCAAAAATCCAAATTTGTGTTGAGTTTTTATGTCTGCTTGTTGCAAAGCCAAACGTACAAATATAGGAAAATATACCAAACCCAAACTTTTTCTTGCGATCTTAATTTGGCTTCCAGGACTCTGTGATTCTTGCATGATCCTTTTTTTCCCCCACAGGATCATTTCTTGCTCCTGGCACTAGATGTGCCTTACAACATTCAGAGGTCTGTCTTAGCTCCAGTTCTCAGCAGGCCATCAATGTGCTTGACTGTTTCAAATTTACCTCTGAATACAGAGAGCTTAATTTTCTTATCTCCCTTTCTGCTGTGCTTAGCAGTACTCTATCTCAGCTACCATCTTTAGGACTGCTGTAGGAACTTATCAAAACCACAAACCACTGGGGATGTCCTGCCAACTCAAGTCCTTGCAATGATGGAGAATACCTTTTTTTTTCCACCACTGAAGAGCTTTCTATCTTAGAAGCCTTTTCTGTTCTTTTTCCAGAGCTTCAGAAGAGGATCGATAAGAACTTATCACACGACTGGTCTCTTGTGCTTAATTGTGTGCATACTGATGCGTGTGTTCAGAAGAACTGAGCAAGCCTGCGTTCAGCTCTTGAGCAGAGGGGGTATCGCGTTTAGAAAGCATTTTGAATACAGCTCTGATTTTCCTCCTCTGTCAATGAGTATCCCCAGTGAGTTCAGGTCTTACAGGAGCGAGGCGTAGAGAATTTGGGCAATGTTCATGCTGGGTCTTCAATCAGGTGCTTTAATATCAGCAGGAAAATGTTTTCCCTTCCTCAAAAATCTCACAAACACTAACTGGGACATACAGTACCTTGTGCAAGTTTACACGGGAAAGATGAGAGGTGGACAAGCAGAGGACTTAACCTCAGGTAAAGCCAAATCAGCTGCAGGCACATGAAAAGAATTCAAGCCCCCAAAGCTAAACCATTATAGTTACACTGCATTTTGCTTCTGAATTCATAGATCAAAGTAAACATATTATCACTAATAATAAAGGCAGAGATATCATCTTTAAATACCTATTTTTATTTTTCAGTGAAGTCTGTGCCTTATCCAAATAGAATTCCCTGGCTGCCAAAAGGGCTAGAAACCCCCTTTTTTGGCTCTTTCTCTACTTACAACTTCTTGTTCTTTGCTTGGGATATTCTGAAAGTTGCTCTATCAGGGGATTCATTTTCAGTGTCAGGACCCTAAAAAAAAAAAAAGTGCACATAAGACAGGCCATTAGCAGAAAGAAAAGCATGCCTTACCCATGTTTCCTAACTCAACAGCCTGTGACATGCCAAAGCCAGAAACCATCGATTATAAACAAAAAGTACCATCTCAGATTCCTGTAGTGAGTCTGGCTTTCAGTAACCTCTGTTAGTGTGACACTTCCTACCAAAAGATCCTTTGTGTAAGGAAAGGAGAACAAGGAAACTAAACAAAACCACAAAAAAGCCTTTGAGGCAACGATAGCATAATCCCACTTATTCATAGCTCAGCTGAAGTGCTGCCTATAAAACCCACTGCAGTGATTTATTCTGCTCTCATTTCAATACTGTCAAGAACCCTGCCTTCCTGCTACAAATCTACCTCCCTTTGCTCACAGAATAATCCAAACAAATACAGAAACGTTTACACTAATAAATTCTACATTGCATTTAGGTACATATATTAAACTTGATGTATATCTAGGCTACCTTCTGCAAATGCACAAGCTGAGATTGTTCTACCAGTAGATGTCAGCAGTAGCAGAGAAAAGCATGATGAAGCTCTGGTAGATTCCAGCTGTCCCACCTGTGTGTCAAAAGGCACCCAGCTCAGACAAGAGGTTTGAGAAGGAACCGAGTAGGAGGTTGCCAAAGCAAACATGATTCATCAGCATTTCTGCTTTCTGACCTAGTGGGTGCAGGGCTGGAGGAAGACACACATGACACACTGCTGCACTTTGTACAGCGACGCAAAATGGTTTCATACAAACCTGTTCCTCAGGCTGTGTCTCAAACATATGTTGATGAAGGAAGAACGCAGGGAGATTCCAAACTTAGGAGTTTCCAAATCCCTGTCACCTGCAAGCTTTGGCCCCGGTGATAATTCAAATTGTCTCTCACAATCATTCCTTTGGATAAAGAAAAGGTAATCCCTGAGTTATTTTACTCTTTGCTGCTGTGAGCCGAGTCTAGGAACATGATGATGAGGGTTTCTGACGGAGCGCTAATCAGGCTGTGTAGCGGCAATACAGGATTTCACGATGTTTAAAAATCAACATTCCTATAAGAAGGATCTTTATTAAAAAACCCAAATGCCTCTGAAATCCACCCCCACCTGCACTCACAAGCATGAGATTCCAGCTCACACATCCTCACCTGTACAGTGCACATAGTAAAAAATGGTTCACGGCAGTGAAAGTCTCACTGGAAAAAATATTTTTCCATCAGTGACTGAAATTCAAATATGATGTTTAGGTGAGACATAAATGGTACACAAGAGAGACCAGCAGCTGTGCTAAACAGTCTAAGGAATATGTTGTGTCGTGCCTTTTTATATCAGAATAGGCAAAAAAAATATTTCGCACTAAAAATGCAAAGGTAAAACTCAAGGCTTACGAGCCATCTACTTTCCAGGAGACATGCATATTTCATCTTGAGCACTGCTTTCATCCACAGCATCATTCTGAAAAAGTATTCTGAATCCTTTATTTTGCTAGATCTTAGTTATTAGTATCTGGTATAAAAATACATGTAAGAATTTTCTCCCATAATCCTTAGAAAAAAGGATTAGAGGCTGAATAAAGGATCTGTGATGAGGAAGTAAAACCTCATAACTGTAATCAATCAAAAGGCATCTTCTTACATGAAAATTTCTCTTCATTGTCTTCATCAAAATTTAAGTTTCAATGAAAAACTTCAAATATGAATTCTTTTAAAAAAACCCCAAGACCTATGGCAAATACAGAAACAAGCAGAGAACTTTCACGATGAAAGCATCATTTACTTTTCAAATTTAGTTTTGTGTGTTTAGTGAGTGGGATGTACACCCGGAGCAGAGTACCAGCAAGCTAGCTGGAAGGAGAATGGGGAAGAAATAAGTCAGTGCTACTGTGTCTAGTATTTGTAAGAAAATTCTCTTCAGAAACCCAACCTGCATCACATAAAGAAAATTCCTATTCAAAAGCCAGCTAAGCACAGTCTGATAGATGCATTTTTGTGTGCATTTAGTATGAAAGGTTCACTTTTCTTCAATGGGCACCAATCTCTGCTTTGGAAGCGACTCTCTTTAGTAAAGCAGGATGTGAAATCTTCCAGTCTTTGGCCAGAAGAATAGCTGTTCTTGCAAATCTTGTGCCCTGGCTCTGGATTTCACACAAGGTTCCTTTCTTCTTTCTTCCCACTGCCTACTACGCAACTCCAGACATCTGCAGCAAAGGATTGTTCTTAAGTATATTTAGCACATGGTGGCAGGCTTAGCTGCTGGGATCAATTCTTCTTTACTCTGAACTGATTCTTATGTTTCTGAATGCAGCAGCTCATTCAGAATTCAATTCCTTGTATTTCACAGCAGTACAAGTTCAACTAAATTTTTTACAGACTCAAAAAGCAATTAAGCAAACTCAAGACAGAAAAATCCATCTGAGGTCCTAGTTAAAGCTCAAGTAGCAGCAATACTACAGTGCACTGGATGCTATGAAGATGTATTGGAAGACTGTCATGGCATGCTTTCCCTGTCCTTTTAATTTCCTCTATACTGGACTTTATAAGAGGCTATATGGACCTCTAGTCTGCCTTATTATGGCTGTTCATACGTTACATTCTCTTCCTGAGAAACCTTCCAGGTAGGAGTCAATGTCAGTGACCCCAGCAACATCAGCTTTTTCTCCCTTTTGGTATTTTAAGATGGGTTTTCAAAGATGGATGAATGTGGTAAAGATAGAAGAGTAATATTTTATGAACGTAGTAAAAGAGGACACTATTAAGGTTAAAGCCTCCCTCACTATGTATGAATATGCTTGCAGAGCTCCAAATCAAGGTTCCAAAGAACCCCGCCCTATTCCTGCTTTACCCTTTCCTGCTTTATTTTTCCTCCAAATGATGCTGCTATTTTCTGTTTTCAGCTGCTCATTCAGTGCAAAACTGAAAGGAGTGTGATTTGTCCTGGGTTCTCCACACTAAATAGCCCAGTGCTGCTGTGTACGGACAGCAACCACTTCAGAGAATAGTGGAAAGTGAAAACAAAGATATTTCTGAAATAAAAGACAAACCCAAGAAACATTTAAATAGACATTAGAATTAGAAGGATTTTTTTCCAGCTCAGATTTGGATCTAAATGACGAGCCTTGCTTCTTTGCCTTTTACACAGAATAAGCTCTGCGTATTTATTTATTTGGGCATTTATTCCAATTCACAGGTGCTCTATAACATTGCGAAAAGGTCAGCATTAAGTGATTCAAAAAGCTAGATCTGAATCTTGTTGAAATTCAGATTATCCTAATTTTCTACAATGGATACATTTTGCTCTAGTGCTGCTCACTGACAGCATGGTGCAGTATGTTTTGCAGATGATGGAAACAGATAAAAAACAGCTGAAGAAAAGGGAAGATCCACTAGCTTATAATGGGAAGGGTTTTTACACATTCTCATTTTCTAGCTGTTGCCAATATCCAAGAAACATCTGTACATGCTAGTGAGAAACTTAGAGCTTTAACTGCACAGCAAGATATAAAGATCATTTTTAAAAGCTTCTAAGATACCTTCAAAAGCAATCAGGAAACAAGCACAGGAGTGTTATCAAGAAGGCTCTCAGCCAGCAAATTCTCCTAAATAGCCCAGAGCTTTATTGAACGGCTTGCACTGGAAGATCAAGGAATCAAGACGATCTATGAAACAATCCTAATGCTGATTTAGTGATTTTCTGTGAATACAACTCATCCCAGACTAGATGAGGCTCAGGAGACCTAAGACCCATCAGGTCCCCAAAATAGGTCATGAATGGAGCTTTAAGTGATGCAGACACTGCGTGTGGATTCCTCACCGGGGAATAATTTTTTGCTACGTTGCCACAGGAAGAATCCATCACCTGGTAATTTTATTCCATTTGCGAGGCAGAGAACAACTTCAGCAAGCAACAACTAAATTAACCTTAGAAAAAGCAAAGCCAGTCTCAGTTGAAGATGAGGCAGCCTTTTACCATGGGGACTTAGACACTGTGGCTATACATACACAGACAGCTGAGCCTACTGACAAACACTAATATGTGGCATCTTGAGCCAGCACAAAGCCGACAGCCTGCCTAAAACTCACATATCGCAGGTTGAGCTCTGACTCTTTGGAAATACTAAACTTAAGGTCAATTCTTACCATTACCATCATAAGGTGTGGACATTATAATGCTTTGAGTCCTGCATAAGAACATCTCCCAGACCTGCTGCATTCACATGAAATCAGGTCCAAAGCCAGAAGTATGTAAATGGACTATTCTACCAGCTCACTCACTGACCTTGTCCCATAAGTGCCCCAGTCTCCCTGTTTGCTTCCGGGGATTTTTCAGAGCTCTGCTGTTTCTTTTGGTCTGCTCCTCTCTGGCTTTCTATCTATTGCCAAGTATTTTCTCTTCATCTGTATGTTCAAAGCACAAAGCTAAAAATGCAGAAATTGATCACTTCTGAAACTTTTCTTTGTGGATGAGCGCAGCCCTTCTCTTGTGAGGACCAGCAAACTGCGGTTCATTTCAGCGACATGGGCTGACAAATCTGCTGAGCGTGACCAGAGAAACTGGGAGGCTGCCCTCTACAAACAGCCTGGAACACCTGCTGGCGGCACAGTGTGTTCTCTGATACCTACATCGTGCTGGTGGTATATCTCCAGCTGCAATACAATCTAATATACGCAAGCAAGGGGCAGGAAGAAAGAACGTGCTCCAAGTAAATTTAGCTAGCATGTTCTCAGATCTAATTGCTTTAAGCGGTTGGCAAAGCTGACAGAATCTAATTGATGTGGAGACTTAGCCCCAGCCTCCTGACAGAGACATTTTTAGAACTGTGCTTGCTGACTAGCGACAAAAAAAATGTTAGGAGTCCAAAATCACCTGCCATTTGCATGGGCTGAACACCTTCTGGTGAGGCCGTGAAGCAATAGGCTTGAAGACCAGAGGACCAACTTGACACCTACATGGCATACCCATGTAGGCACAGCTAGGCATAAATTGTCTAACACAGGACTTCTGATGTATTCTTATCAAATATAAAATGTATTTTTTAAAAAAGTAGACTTTAACCCCTCTAAGTCAAGATCCACACCTTCTCATTTACCTGACTGCATGGCTGTGAAGCTGCCAACATGCTGCTGCCAGGCCAGGGGGCAAGGGACACGCATCAACTACACAGAACAGGCAGGACTTTGTTCTAAGAGTATTCCCAGATACCTCAAAATTTTTGACATAGCATTATTTCTCTAAAAACCCTCAACATACTTGAGATTGGATCAAGATTAAACAAATCAACATGTTGGAACCTATTTTGGAGGTAGGAGAGGAAGGGAAATAAGCAATGTTTAAGGAGTTGCCTTCCATCCCCTTTCCAGATAAAGTTGGAACGCTGACTGGCCCAGCCCACGTAATTGTGTCTAAACCACGACACACACACTCCCATCACACATTTCTCGGGAGAACAAAAAACAGACAGAAACCCAAACCTTCCAAAACAGTAAGGGAAACACAATTTTACTAAACAGTAAGCACCAGATCATTATTATAATTTTAATTCAACTATTCATAAGAACCAAGTAAGCCAGTTTTAAATGCAAAAGAACCAACCAAAAAGACCTCAGGAAAGATCAAATATTTGCTGATGAACCTTGTACATAACATAGCTCTGACCATGGAAAATTGAATCTAATCAGTTATATTGGTTAAACTAGACATGGGTGGAATTTAAGTGGGTTGCAAGGAACTACGGTGCAGAAATCAGATTAAGCCTGGGAGAAACTGTAGCATGTGATTATCATGTGATAATTACTCAACAGTTTGACAGAGCCCAAGGCTCAGCTCAGCCCAGCCCTTGACAATGAGAAGGCAGCATAAACATGAGTATGAAACTGTATCACTTCTGTTAATCCGCCAGCATTTCCTTTGTGGGAAGTCCATGAGCTTCTGATGAAACCCCAGGGCTGCTAATTCATGAGAACCCCTGGGGACCAGAAACAAGGTCCAGACCCCTGGAGAAGGCAACGTTAAGCCAGGTGCAGTGCAAATCTGTGTTGATGACCTTTTGGAATTGGGTCACCACCAATTGTTCACGTATGTGGAGTTCTTAGAGAAACCCGTCTGGTCCTGGCATCCATTTGATCTGCTCTTCATGCTGTTACCACAGCAACTGATACCTAAATGAAAATCTCTTAGCAAGCTGGATCTACAGACGGCCCCACCACATCACAAGGTAGCAAAAGTGGACGCTTGAGGCAGGTCTGGGAGGCATTTATCTGCATATTTACTAAAAGGGTTTTCAGCCATGTTTTCCGTTTGTTCTTTTTCTTTTGACAGAATAAGCATCAGCACACCAATTTTTCTTTACCAAAAAATACTCTGTAGGTCAGTCACAGCAATGATGTCTTTCTGTTCGGCCTGCTGTGCAGTCTAAATAGCTCTTAAAAATTTTGATTTCTGCATTAAGTTTCCATATCACACACAAACTGAGCATTTTTTGCTGTAAACACTATTGTTGGGAGATGTAATAGTAGCCACGTGCCTTTTCAGAAATAAAAGATGCTTTACAAAAGTATAAAAATCTAATTAGATCTTCCCAACGGCATTTAGATTTCTCCTGTTGAATTTGACCCAAATTTCTTTAATACTTTAGGGAATACAGACCTAATATTCCAGTCCTTTGCAGGATAATTTCATGTTTGGCAATACAGATTCTAAGACTCATTTTATTTTGAGTGAGGCAGGGAGGGAAAGTCTGTGTTTGTAGTAGAGGATATTACGTGAGCTGATGTAACCTGTGGTATTCTCCCAGTTCACTAGCTGAACTAGCTCAGAAGTATGCTTTATTTCTGTCTCTGGCATAACAGAACCATAAGAACTAAATCTGAGCTCTCAATCTTTGTCCTGAGGAGCAGGACAAATGAGGGATGGTTTTGCCCCAGTACATGAGCCAGATGTAGGCTCCTAAAACACCACCTACACACACCAGAGGGAAGGGTGAGCTCATGACTGAGGACAGGTGAGGTGATGCTGGGGTTGGCACTAGTATACACAGTCCACATCTTTAGTCTTTTAAATCAATACCGAATGTTGCCAGTGGAAGGTAAGTGGAGGAGGGTAACATAACTATGTCTTTGAATTTTTTTTTCTTATTACTCAAAATCTAAAGGTGAGAATACTGTATGCTTGAAGTGTTCTGTCACAGGTATTATTTCTTTCAAAGACCAAAGGGAGGGAGAGAAAGAGACAGAGAAAGCAAAAGAAAGAGACTGAAGGATACTATTGAGAGAAGTGAGAAGTATATGAGATAACTAAGCCTGAAATGGAGAAGCACGTTTCAGTAAAACTTCACTATTACACAATTTGCTCACTAATTTCTTGCAATCAAAAGAACTGAAAGAAATTTTCACACACAAAACCCCTCCCAAATATTATTTTACCACAGCAATATTTTTTAAAGTCTATTAATTGCTCATGAATCAAATTTCTTCCAATTGGGTATTTAAAATTAGACAATGAAAGTCACGTTAGGTAGATTCCTGTTTGGGGAAGAGTCAGAGGGACTTTTGTTTTAATGCTTCCAGTTGTAGATGTTGGGCTGGTGACCCTGTTCTTTTCTGCTCCATCATTGGTTAACCGAATTTGAAAAAAGGTGAGAAAGTTAGAGCAACCACCGTGATTTACTCAACCAGGAGCAGAACAGCAACTCATTAAAATTTCTGGCACAAACCTTCCTGTGAACACATTTGCATGTTTATTAGCTAAACTTTGCCTTCTGCAAGCACTCTTGTGGAAAAAAAAAAAAAAAACAAACAAAAATCATTAGTACAAAATACAGTAGAAAACACATTTTTAAAGGCCAAAAAAGCAAAAGCAAGCTGGAAATCTTTATTACAAGAAATATTTGAGAACTGGTTTGTCCTTCTGCAAGCACCGAGGCCAGAGGCCCAAGATACAAATTCTGTTAGAAGGCAAGTCTGAGTCTTTGTCTTCAGAATTTGGACTAAAATTTGAAAATCCTAATTTGAAAATTCTAATGTGGGTCTCCTCTGTCAAAGGGAAATACTCGAAGTAGGAGAAGCAACCCAGTAGGAAGATATGATGCACACACTATGCAAAATAAGCCCAAATTCTGAAAGAAAGTGAGAGACATTTCATGATTTTGGATGAAACAACCCTATAAATACAACTAAACATTTGCTGACTCAGTCAGGTAAAAGCTACTGAAGTAACTAGAGAAGAAACTAAGTAATTAAGGAAGAAAACTCCAAACTTTAATTTGACCCTTTCCTTTTAGCGATTCATTTAATAATATTTTCATAATATTGAAAATCTGATTTGGAAAAGCAGCATGCCATGTCATACCACAACTGTCTCTCTTACTCAGCAGTAAATCACTACCCACCACTTTCAACTTGTGAGGGCAGAGGACAATTATTCCCTTGTCTGTTAACAAGTACCATGTTTGTTCTCGTCCTTCTCCAGTGACTTCATGGGGTTTTCTTTAACTAGGAGAGCAAAGATGCTTACAGCTCCTGTCTCCAGGCCAAGCAATTGTTTTAAAACTCCCAGGTCATTTATCTGTTGGTGTTGACAGGAAGCTGGACATTTCTGCTCTGACAAGGGCTTTGTTTTAAGGTGTCTCAGTCCCTCTTACTTCCTGTCTTACAGGCCTAAAAAGACTGCTAATGGCTATGCACACAAGACTCCTCATTTCAATCTCATATTTGCATTTTGCAGGAAGACTCTCAGGAAGTTTTGAGATTGCCCCAGATTAGAGAGAGACCCAATCCATCACATTACAATCAATTTTAATGGAGGCAGGATCACAGTCTCAACTTTTCCCTCGCATGCTCCTGCTAAGATCATACTGCCTTTTGTTCTCTCAAAGTCAGCTATTAAGACAAATCATATGCATAAAAGACCCTGGTCCTACCAGCAATGTACTGTACATTTGTATTCAAAACAAATTCCTGTTACAGCCCTGGTGGATGCCATGGTCTTACTTCAGATACTGATTTGGTGGAGCAACAATAAGGCACACAAACTTTTGGTCTGTATAAATTTGTACTATAACTCTTGGAACAGTATCAGCTGTCAATGTTCTACACCATGTTTTAAATCAATTACCTGAAGTCGTAATTGTTTGTTATCAGTAAGGGGAATTTAATAAACAAGACATACTTGATAAATCAATGCACAGACAAATCCAGACATCAACACGTAAATTAATTTACATGAATTTACTAAAACGAGACCACTGGAATTAAAATATTTCAATACACCAAATTAACATTACCAGTTCTTGGAACTTGGTATGTTAAATACATCTCTGTCCATTTTTTGATCTTTAGACCTTTGCTTCTGGTGACAAAATTAGGTATTATAAGGAGGCTAGGCTGTAAAGCCCAGTCTGTTTTCTTCTTTTCAATATTATCTTAATAGAGTCAGTGAAATAAAAAGATGAATTACGTTGTTATATCAGCTGAACAGCTTATGTAATGTACCTCTGTTCCTACATACTTGAAATTTAGTGTTTTAGCAATGGACTTTACTCTTCCACTCACCTGTAAATGAGCGCTACTGGAGCAGCAATGAGTGCAGCTCTGCTTTCTCACCAGCTAAATCTGTTTCCTCTTCTGTGAAATCGCTGCTGTTTTACATCATTGTGAATTAGGTCAGAAACAAACCCAGCGACTGCTCATTCCAGCTAGTGAAACATATGAAGAGTGGCTGCAATGACAGATCCGTAATAATGCTTCTCATCTTCAGTCAATTAAATTTAGACCACGCAGAACTATAAGAAGTACACAGTGGAAAATTTTGGCAGAGTGACTGGCAAGCTGTAGCAGATCTAACAAACCTGAAGTCTTTTAAATTCATCTTTCCTGTGAACTTTAATCAAACGCTATGAAGAACCAGCTGAATACGATAAAAATTTAAACAGTGAAGATCATTAAGACAGACACTTCCCGTTACCTCATGGTGACTTGAAGAAAAATCCTACCAATGTAAGGTGCTCATCCCCTATGTTGTAATCATAACTCACCTCGCCGGAAAACAAACAGCGCAGTAATATCTGCATTCGCTAAACTTGTGTACCAAAGGCAGATACGAGAGGAGACCAAACATGTTTTTGTGAGTTACAAAAGAGGACAATTACTCCCACCAGAGGGGATAGGAGCTTTTGGAATGTGCTTTTGGACATAGGAGTGTCTTTTGAGAACTATTGAGTGTATCTTCAAATGAAAACCATAAATTAAGTGTAATTATTATTTCTGGCAGCTTGCATGAGAAAAATAAAGCATTTATCCTGTCATTGAGGTTCACTATCTCAGTGCAGTCTCAGGACTTTCGATTCATTCTTTTGGTGTTTCCACCCTGCTGTTAATACACACTTCCTTTTGTTTTTTCTCCACCACGATTTTTTAAAAAGTACCTAATTTTCCTTCAAAATTTTGTGGCTAAAATGTTTGTCTGTCCTTTGGCTGTTTTCGTTTTTGACAACTTCCCCGGCAAACATGATCCCACAGTTGCAACTCTCTGCAAAGAGTGTAATTAACGCCTCCCCTCGCTCCCTGCCCGACCACCAGCTCAACAGCAATCACACCCAAAGTTTTGTCCCCTCCTCCCATCTTTGGCAGCAAATCCAGACCTTTATGTCTCTGCCCTGCCTGTATGCTAGGTATCTTTTATTATATTTATCCACATGCTCTGCCTCAGAATTCCTGCCATTTTGTCTGTTCACATCTTTATGCTTGTCAGTCCATCTCGTATGCCTCTGGTTTTGCCTTCATTAGGTGCATCCCCCGCCCCCTTGCCTTTTATTCAATCAATCAGCCCTACAAGACAGAGCCTTTCTGTAAAAGCCACAAATGATTACGCTGCAAGATCTGGCTCGCTAGTTATATACTCGACATACATACATTTATCTGTTTATGCAGCAGGTTCCAGAGGGCAAGGGTTTTTCTTCTGCGCCTTGCGCAGAGCTTCCCATTTAAAACGCTGCCCCTATCAGCCACATTACAATGACATCGGCAACACTACTTTGCTGCAATTAGGAGGGAAGCTTGCCAGCAGAGGATGGGGTTTAAACTCTTTTTGACAAAGAAAACAACGTTGAAATGATCAGTGAAGTCTCTGTTTACAGAACCCAAAGGAGTATCTGGAAACCCCAGTTCAAACACAGATTGTCTATACAAGTGACATGTCATGTAATGGATGGTTTATTTTGGCAAACAACCCGAGACAAGTAAACGTGCCTGTATTAGCTGCAAAATTTTGCTCCATGTGAAACAAAGTGCATGACCTGAATTTAGAGGCAGGTCATTTTTTGAGATGGCACTTTTTTTGATTTCTTGAAAATACTTTCAAATGTTACATCTGAAACACAGCGACATATATTACCATATTCTGCTTAGAAAAATAAATAAAAAAATAAATACTAAGGATGATATTAAAAGCTGACAACACAAAATCTTTACTAACCCACTTTCCTGCAGTGTTTTTACTATGAGATCAGTCTGTCAGATAGCACAAAATCTAAGGTAACGTGTTTTTAAGCTAGTAAATACATTTTTCAGGAGCAGGTTTTCACAAAACGGCCATCCTCTAATGGCCTCCCTCTAAGGTGGAATGGACCCACTCCTACCCAGCCATGACCACGAACTGGCTCATCCCAGCAGTCACTCGGCAGGGAAGAAGCACGGAGAGAGAGGATGATGGGGTTGTTCAAAGCAAAGGAATCCCTGTGGTGTCCCTGGTCAGTGGAATAACTTTCCGTGTTGTAATACTTGAAATAAATAAAAAGTAGAACACAAAATCTGTGCCCAGAAGCAGCCAGAAACTTTTTTTCCAGAGAAATAATTGTTCTTTCTTGGAAGGCAGGCCAGCCACCCTGCAGACAAAAATAGGGTAAGACTACTCTGATTAGAGAAAACCAAATAAATTTAACATTTTTAGGTTTGACTCTGTATTAGATGACAGAAACAGCAAAAAACTTATGCTGATTTTTTGCATTGTTTCTGACAGAACTTCAGAGGCTTTAATCAACATTTGCCCCTTAGGGTTTCTACAAACAGGTTTCGTGCAGTATTTCTGGTGAAGTAGGATGCACAAGGCGCTCTGGAAACTTCCACCAGGCACATGCCCCTCAGCAGGCATCAGCAAACGCATCTTAAATCCGTATTTGAGAAACTGAATATAAAAAGCCTGTTTTTCAGATCACCGGCAGATTCTGTTGATAACAAAATAATTTACTCTGTGTGTTGCTTTAGGTTTGGATAGTGTAATATAGCATATTATGGAAGCTCTTGTTACCATCTCTCCTTTGTATAAGCCTGCTTACATTTATTGCACAGTTAGTTTCTGAATATATCCTATAAGCAGGAGAACAGGTAGATAGAAGAACCCAGCAGGACTAATGATGCATAAGAAAATTTGAGGCTGTTATCTGACCTCCTTGTCAGTGTTTTGAGAGAAGGTAGCCTATTAAGAGACCAAAACCTACATCTTTAAGATAGGGTAATCTGACCTGAATTAAGGCAGCCAAATTTAAACATTTTAATCAAGAAGTTTACCTCCGATATAAAGTTTCAGAGAGGGTTCTGCATAGGGTTTATGTAAGTTTCTCTCCAACAGACTGATGAAAGAGTTTGTACACCTTGTTATTCTTTCAGGAAAGTATCAAATTGATACATTTTTGTATGGGCATATTTCTGATGAACAAACGTAGAATGTATTCAGTTTCCTTTACCTTCAGGAACACCATTTGAATAGGTTAACTTTCAGCTAATGTGTTAATCACTTTCCTCAATCCAAGCTGAAGCCATCTTTCTTCACATGAAGATTGGTTATGTACTTAATAAAAAAAAATCTCCTACTAATATTTTTAACTGTCATTCTGGTGTTTTAAAGAAAGTCTCACCATCTCATTGATTGCTTTCAGATCAAATTTTATGAGCAAGCACATAAGGACAGTTGCCATCATCTCCACATGGATTGAAACTCATCAACACTGCAGAACATTTTGTAAAATAAATATCGATGGTAATACGAGAGATTATTCAAATCATACATTGACCAGCATTGGACCTAATTCAGCAAAAAAGATGAAATATTTGAACAATTCTTAAAACTGGAAACCATGCTGCAAGGAGACTTCTTTGTATCTTATTTCATATAAGTTGTATCTAGACGGATGGAAAAAATGCATTAGTGTACAAGGAATTACCATTGCCAGTATCAGTGAGGAAATAATGAAAAGATGATTGGCATAAATCATTCAGAAATCTTATTACAAAATCCTGATCCATATATTAGATTGACTGGCATTCCAGAGCTGAGAAGTACTAAGGTCAGACTTACTCTGGAGCACTGTATTTCTTTTCACATTGTATTGTAAACAGAAAGTGGAATTCTCATCCCACGGGAAATTCCAACATTTTGACTTTTATTTTCAGTGCAAATAAAAAACATACTGAGTTGGAATCACTGAAACTCTTATACGCAATAGTATAGGAATATCAAAATAATGTAAATATCATAGAAGTTGAAATGAAAGGAATAAAATGCCAATATAAAATATTTCTACATTGTCAGAAAGAAATAAGGTAAAATTATTCATTTTGATATTTTCCCATCAAATTTAATCTAAATCAATGTATTCACTTAAGATGATTCATTTTGATGAAATTGCATTGTCTGAATAGAAAATTGTATTTTTTTTCAGCTGGCTCTCATTATTAAAGATTGATCAGATTGTAAAAGTGTTGGGAAAAAACCATTAAGAACTTAGCTTTTGCAAACTTATTATATTGAGAGTAATTTTGATTAAAGTTTCACAATCCACAAGAAGGAAAAGCAAATAGTCACAGTAATTGTCAATCATATTC
>WAAD01018541.1:26145-70401 GCA_013389945.1 Fregata magnificens | reverse complement strand
GCTCTCCGCACCCTCCTTTTCCCGCTTCCAAAAAACCGGAAAGCTCCCGCCTCCCGGACCCCTATGGGCTTGTGGCTTCCTTTGCTGGGCGCCGTGGATTTATTTTGGGAAAAGGCGGCATTTCTCTGCAGAGGCAGCTGAATGGGTTTGAAGTTTTCATCGTTCGAGCCGCCTTAACCCGTCACCGAAGGGCCTTCAGACTGAGATGATGTCCCATTAACCCCTCACCAAACCTGAGACGATGCCGCATTAACCCATCAACACAACCAAGACCGTGTCACATCAACCCGTCACCAAAACTGAAACCATGCCGCATTAACCCATCACCAAAACTGAGACAATGCCACGTTAACCCCTCACCAAAATTGAGACAATGTCATATTAACCCATCGCCAAAACTGAGACGTCACATTAACCCACCAAAAAACCCGAGACCATACCACATTAACCCATCACCAAAACTGAGATGGTCGCATTAACTCATCACAAAAGCAGACGATACCAAGAGGTGAGGAGTCACCTTGCTGCTGCAGTAAAGCAACAGTGGTCGCCTACCACAGCGCCGACACCCCTCGCATTTCACCATATGGCCCCCGTGCATGCGCAGTTCCTGAAAGTGTTCATTTTCTGCAAAGCCTGCAAAGCTAATATAGCAGGTTATTTTCCTTTAACTTAATCGTTCAAGATTTTCTGCATGACAACAGCTCCTGACAAGAAGGTTTTAGGGAGGGCGAGAGGCAGGGAAACAACTTGGGGAACGCTTGTGTCATATATCCTGAAGATCAGTTATTTTTTAAATTATTTCCAATACAGTATTTAGTTTGCAGTTATGTGCAGAAATTTATCTCCTTTCCCTCCCTTTTTACAGGTCTTTTTCATCAGAAACAAAAGAGGTGTTGGAAGGGGGGAGGTGTTGTCTGACTTTACATTAGACTTTCCTAGCTGAAATTGAAGATGTCTGTATTTTTCTCCCTGGACGGTTCTCGTCAGGAAGCGAGGATCTTTTACAGTCTCCCACCATTGCTTTGCTACTACCGCAAATCCTCCGGCAGTGGGAGTCCTGAAGCATTAGCATAGGCTGGCTTTGGGGCTTTCTCAAGGATAGTACTGGGAAGCCATGCTGGGTGCTGTAACCATAAGAGTACTGGCAACTAAATTTACAGTAATGTTGTAATTGCCACTGCTGATGGCATTACGCAGTTCAGTGGTGAGAGTTTTCCTTAGGAAGTTTAATTCTTTGTCAGTAGAAATTCTTTCCAGACAGAATAAGTATCTGGAAAGCAGCTTTGCAGTAAAAGGCTGGGGGTCCTGGCGGACGCCAAGTCGAACAAGAGCCAGCAATGTGCCCTTGCAGCAAAGAAGGTGAATGGTATCCTGGGCTGCAGGAGTGTTACCAGCAGGCTAAGGGAGGTGAGCCTTCCCCTCCCCTCAGCACTGGTGAGGCCACACCTGGAGTGCTGGGTCCAGTTCTGGGCTCCCCAGTGCAAGAGAGACATGGGCATTCTGGAGCAAGTCCAACAAAGGGCCACAAAGATGGTGAAGGGACTGGAGCATCCCTCCTCTGAGGAGAGGCTGAGAGAGCTGGGACTGTTCAGCCTGGAGCAGAGAAGGCTCAGGGGGGATCGTATTAGTATGTACAAATACCTGAAGGGAGGGTGCAAAGAGGACAGAGCCAGGCTCTTTCCAGTGGTGTCCAGCGACAGGACCAGAGGCAACGGGCACAAAGTGAAACACAGGAGGTTCCCTCTGAACATCAGGAAACACTTCTTCACTGTGAGGGTGACCGAGCACTGGCACAGGTTGCCCAGGGAGGTTTTGGAGTCTCCATCCATTCAAAAGCCACCTGGACATGGTCCTGGGCAACTGGCTCTAGATGGCCCTGCGTGAGCAGGAGGGTTGGACCAGAAGACCTTCAGAGGTCCCTTCCAACCTCGACCAGTCCATGGTTCTGTGATCTGATAGCTGGATGGGTAGGTCAGTGTGGGTTCAGAGTCAATGTTTGGGAATATGTGACAGAAAAAGCAAAGGGTTTAAGCATACTAAGTTCCTTTCGTGATTTTGGGTACTGCTGAGTAATATCCTTACATTGCTCCTCCTGTGTTTACTGGTACCGGTGAAGGGGTCTCGTGAGTTCTACAGCTCATGCCCCTAACGCTTTTTCAGGTTTTAGGATTTACTTGCTACACAGCCTTTGTATGTGTAGTACAATATGAATTGTACTGTGCTTGAGCATGCCTGTGCTTGCACATACGCGCCACATTATCATAAATAATCTGTAAGGACAAGAGAGAGACTAGAAAGGCTTCTCTGGCCTTAAACCCATCCTTCTCGTCCCTTTATTTTTCTAAAAGAAGATATTACCATTAAAGAAAGTTTTGTCTCGGAAAGATGTCCCTAAACAACACAACAGTAGATCCTATTTTGCAGTCTGGTTGTACCAGCACAAGCTTTGTTTAGGAATAATCAGGTAACAACACTGTCTTACTCATTAAGGTTATCTTAACGGTTACATTTCCCCCAGAATGTGAAAAATGCTATTACAACCCTAAACCGAAGAAAATACTGGATTGTTTGTTTATACTTACAAAACGCTTTTCTGTATAACGATCAGCCATTGCCTTTCACTGTCACTCCTTTTCTATACCCGTTTTAACGTTAGCCTGTACTGAGTTCACGTAAAATCTCTTCTAGTCAATCTTGCACTGAAATCAGCTTAAGCTAACTTGATTTTGGTTGGTTTGTGAGAGAGCCAGAGGAGCTTTTAGACACCTAGAGCAGCATCGGGCACATGAACTCTACACAAATTCAAAATTGCAAACACCTGCTCCACAGCTGACTCTTAATGCTAAAAGAGCTTAAACTCCTAACTTCTCTTAAATTTCCCCGATATTTAGCTCCTGTGTGTGCCCTCAGACAATTAGGCCTTCATATAAATAAGCATTCTGTTTGTAAATTTGCCCAGATTTCAGCGCCTGCTAAGAACGTCAAGGCAGCTGTAGCAAGCTCATCAGGCCCGTCGTGCTGTCCGTAGCAGTGGCCTAGGGAAGAGTTTAAGAAACTGCTTCAAACAAGCTTCAAAGCAGCTCAGAGGCTTTGTGATACCTTTAGGTTTGATTGCAAAACGCTAAAGAGCCCTTAGAATGGAGCCTGGGATTCAGATCTCTCCCTGTTCCACCCAAGTATCCTAAGGAAAAAGTTCATTCTCTCATTCAAAGTCAAATGGTTTTAAAAAGAAGGGTGGAGGTCATCTTCTCCAGAATAGCCCAACAACCTGAGTGCTTGGTTTCAAGGTGAGAGCTTTGGTTGTGAATCCCCTCAGGAAACAGGAAACTCCGGTTCTCTCTAAAGACTGATCTCCTGGGGACAGCCACAGCCTCAGAGTGCACCAGTGCTGGGTCCAGGCTGGAGACCACGAGTTGGGGGAAGCCATTCTCTGGCTTGGCTGAATAAGACTCCTAATTTCCAGAGAGGAGTGTGGCTAAAGGTAATAGTTCATCCTTAGTGTTTTCTTCTTGGCTGCTCAAAATGTGCTTGTTGTGAAAGCCTTTCCAAGGCTGCCCATCGTAGGGCAGACAACAGTACGCTCTGCCCTTGCTTCCGAGATAGCTGATTGCAAGTCAGCTCCAGTGTGGGCAGTTAACGCAGTGCTAAATTAAAGCTGATTAGTCCTGCTGGGGTAAAGAGGATATTAGGTTGTGCTCATTGTGCTGACTTGGCTGCATAACTTCTAGTTTGGAGCACGGGCAGTGCTTGAACAAGGTTGCATAGCATAGCCTGAGTTATCCAGCTCTTCTCTCCCACCGAGTATGGAACCTCAAGTGCCCACCTCAGGTCTCTGACCCCCACATATCCATGAAAAGCACACGGATATTGTCGCATAGCACATAGCAGGATGCCTGACCACTGCCTCAGTAATTGGCAAAGCAGATTCCTGTCAACGCAAAGGTTCTGGAGTGAGAAAGTTGTCACTGCAGTTANACTAATCTTCTCAAATACTAGTGCCTGTTACACTAGAGGGTCTCTGCCGTCACAAATGTGATGCAGGGTCCAGGTTCAAATATGTATTTTGTGTGTGTGTGACCTTAGCATGGTGGATCGTCATGCCTGTTGGCATTGCTGACTTGCGTAGTTCAGTAGGTAGAGAAAAAACTATAAAGACAATGGAAAAAAGATTAACAAAGATGTCAGTTAGCTGAGTTTAATTGTATGTCCAAGGACTGTGACAACCAGATGATCTGAAAGGTGCTTGATTTCTGAGGCGAGAAACTGGGAAAGGACATGATTCTCTTATGAATGTGTGTTCCTTCTTTTTAATGCAGCTATTTATTTATCTGTGCAGCTATTTTTATATATCTCACTTGTTTGAAACCTAGTAAGAACAGTAATTGGCATCCATAGCATTAAGGTGAGTGCTACCTTTTTTGTGTTACAAATATCAACACTGAATCAGACAAATGACACATCTTGCTGCGGGTTCAGAGCTCAGTGAGAAAGTCAGTGTTGGATTTCAAGATTAGCAACATGCTGTTCATCATTTCAGGTAACTTTTGCCGCTCAGACGAGTAGCCAGGCCCGGGCTGGGTAGGTCTAGCTGATGCTAAACCAATTTATCTAGTCCTTCTTCAAGATACAAAGAGAACAAATCTTAGAAAGAGTGTATCGGTCAAAACACCGAGTTCCTGGTGGCCTTAGACTGTACAGATAATGATGCTGATGTTCGAAACCAGATAGTGTAACTTTGTGTAACAGCTGCAGAGGTTTAGTTTTTGAGTGAAGCAACTTAACAAGACAGCTGCAAGGGAACTTTGCAGGACTAATCAGACAGTACTTCTAGCACCATGGCTAGCTTTGTCTTCTAAACCAACTTCCTCTGTGAAAAAGTTGTTATTTTCTCACTAATGCTGTTCAAGCAGCAACTACTGCTGCTGCAAATACAAAACTAGTATGAAGTATACTTTCTTATTGTTTGAAGGAGTTGGGTAGAGTGACAGAACAAGTGTCTTACTTAGGCCTTCTTAATTTTGTCTACTGCCATGAAGGTCCCTTCACCTCACTTGGCAAAACCTGGAAAACTCTCCTTTTTGTGTTCAAAAATACATACAAATATATGAGAATCAGAAGTTCAGTTATATTTAGCATGTTCCTGGACAAGTCACACCAGCCAGAAGTGGTAACACAAATCAAAAATATCAAATGTTTTCTAATGACCTGTAATGCAAAGATACATTTTGCCTGTCTAGTTTGGATTCCAGCATCCTAAAGCCCAACGACATTTAAGTATGCTTCCACTGTTTGCAAGAACAGAATTATAATAAAATTAGCACTTGGCTGCTGCCAGCATTGCACTTTAAGTTCTCTATAAATATTAATCTAAATGACCTAGCTTGCTAATTAAGTAGTCATCTGCATAAAGCAAGTGGTACTTCATGGTATGCAACGGTTGTTCAGCTCCACCCAGTAGTTACACGTACAAGGAGCTTATTGCCCACGATGCTGAATCTGCCAAGAGCTTTGTTCAGATTCACAACTTGTCCTGCTTAGAATTCAATATAAGATCAAATAATAAAGGTCAACTTCAGTAAACATTTACCCACAGAAATAACATTAAACGACTATGCTGTTCCTCTTAATATACATCATGCTGTATTGTGTGCAAGACTGTGAATGGAAATTCAATTTACCTGTTGATGTTTACACCAGCAGCTGGTTTGAGAATTTCAGCATTCATTTCATCAAGCAAATAAATATTTACTACTCTATTTCTCCTAAAGCAGCATTGGCTATTACATGATCACAAAAGAAGTTTTGGTATTTCTGCAGAAATTAATACATCTTGATTTTTCCTCCCAGGAGTCACCTGGCTATGAAAGGCAGGAAAAGTGATTAAATGTGCATTTAGGTAGATTTATATGTACATACAATTTTGAGAAGCTTGTTAAGAATCACAGCTGTTGATTTCACCACCTATGTTGTTCTACTACAGCCACTATGTCCAAAGAGCAAAAAAAAAAAATGAGCAGGAGCTCACAGTCCCATCTTTTTTTACTGTATGTGTAAAAAAGACCAACACAAATATTTTTCTTCCTTTTTTACATATAAGCGTTTGCTGACTTTCAATCTGCTGTACCAGAGAAGGTCCACAGAGAACAGGAATGCTCAGCAGGTGCCAATAAGGACACAATCTGAGAGCTAATTTTATCTGCTTCTCAGGTTGCTGAAGGTACTAGTTGGAATTTCCCTAATTATCTTCTTCCCCTCTTAGCTTATAAAGTAAATGGACTTTATGGAATAGGTATTGAGATCAGAGTGAATATAAAAAAGTTCATTCTTTCCAACAGATGCAATTACATTTTATCTTGACCAGTTGTTAGAGACCCTGAGAGTGCACACGGTTGCCATCATTGAAAAGGTTGTGTATAGAAGATCGTATAGTATCTTCACTTTGTAGTACTTACTCTGTTGAGACACAAACCTTGGGTTTCTGGGGATTGCAACCCACTGTTCTCGTAAAGATGATTTTAAAAAAACCCTTTTAGTTATCATTGGAACCTTTGTTCTCAGTCAGTTTCAAAGTGATCGCCACATTTAATAACTAATATTATTTCATTGCAGAGTAATCTGTCCTCCAAGAGTGTAAAAGATGTGGGAACACTCTGATAAAGTGTCATACCAGTTCAAGCCAATATTTCTCTCGCATGAGTGGTGAATACTGGAACAATCGCAAACACTACCTGCCTTATCTGGATTATCGTAGTGGTGATCTAAATCACACATACAGTGCCCTCCAGCTTCTTTTGGCAGGCAGGAATGCACAGCCTCCAAGCAGTGGTTAATGTCCTCCCTTTGGGAACAGCTCACTCAAGAATTCTGTTAAAAGCTGGTATATACATCTCTGAGCAGCTTTTCTGCACTCATGATGTCTGTTGATCACTCGATATCTTTCCATGGATTTGGGTTGTTTGTCCTACTAAGTTCTGTGTGTGGCTGGTGTTTTCACTGCTGTCCAGAATGATTTGTAGCTTTGTAAAAACACAGCACAATTCTTAGAATAGTCTTAACATGCCAAGTATCGCGTGTTACCGGCCTTTTTTCAGTGTTGCACAAAGGACATGCAGTACGATTTATTTTTAGGTGATACAAACAATAAACATCACTCTTGGGCTTGTTGTTGTTGTTGTTTTTCAAAAACAACATATAGTGAAAAAAAATCTCCTAGGACAAATGTAAGACAGAGTCTACTTCTCCAAATTAATCCCTTGAGGCATTTGGTTAGTCACTAAGGCATTCTGATTGTAATCAATAAGAAAGATGAAGCCTTACACTTTTTGAAAGAGGTTGGATAAGCACATAATGATCACAAATTAATGTATTTTTGAAACAACATTTTGTTTCAGTGACTGATGCTAACTGACCTATCAAAATAAGCAATTAATGGAACCTTAAAAACTAATACAGCAATTTAGTGTCAGTTCTCTTTTTTCTTTTTGAAAAGGTACAGTATCTCAGAGTGTCAGCAGACAGTGAACGTTGTCAGTTTCTAATGAGTTACTTTTTTCTGGTGCTCTAGAGATGGTCTTTGAAAGTGAAGTAACCCTCCAGATGAACTCCATTACACCCACGTTATTGTTCCTGGTAAACGGATGATTTACGGAATTGTTACAGAGTTGGTCTTCTGCTGTTTCAAGCAGCCATTTTTATTTCCTAACAAAATGCAGTAAAGGAAAGAACCATGAGAAAGCAGGAGGAACCTGCCTAGTGGCTAATACGGCTTGAGTATGCACTGCCAACTTATTTTATACAGTTGGTGCCAAAAAATCCTGCCATATGTGTTGTATCCCTGACCCAAAGCTATTTGCAATTTGCATTTGGAAAATAAAGATCCTTATGGTCCAGCATCCCCTGGGTCTCTGAGAGGCAACCCAGGTAAATAGATACTTAAGACTGTGTAACTTCATCTTGGACTGCCAAGAGAGTTAGTAGATGCTCATGATATTCATTCTGTATTGTGCCTTCCTGAGGAATCTCCAAATATTTGAAGAGCAAGGCATGGAAATCATCATTTCACCCTTTGCTGAAAGGAACTATTTCCTCACAGGAATGAAGAAAAGTCAATTCTCAAACAGCACAAAAATGTAGGGCTAGAAGCGAGGAATGATTTTCATGCAGCTGCAGAAATATATCCAGAGCATAATTATTTATGTTGGATTTTGAACAGGAGGTTTCAACTTCTAATCTTTCTTTCTGAAAAGTACAATGGCAACTTTCTAGCTACCTCATATGGACATGTGTTCCTCTGCAATGAAAGCTGAACAGCATTTCCTAACTCCATAATTTCTAATTCCCACTGGTTTCATTCTGACCAATGTGGAACAATGCTACCTGCTGCATTATTTAAGTTATTTTTCTGAGGTGTCTCCTTATTCCCTGGAATTCTTTTGTCCAACTACTGGTCAGACCCATCGTGACTCAGCCGATGAGATCTGGTCAAGCAGGTATTGCTAGACAATGCTTTTTATTAAAAACACGTATGTCTTTCTAATGCTTGAGTTGTTTTAACACTTCTCTTTCCTGACATGCGCGTAGGCCTGGTTCTGCCTTTGGTAGGGGAGAGAGCTACTTTTTCCCTCCCAACTTTCTGATGCTCTCCCCCCCCCCCCCCCCCCCCGCCATGTTTTCCGCGCCTGCAGCCTGGTGTGTGTGCATCCATCCCGCGTCATTCTACCACTCCTTTTTAAGCCAGCAGCCTAATAATGAAGCTCTTGATGAGGCTGTGAAACCAGTACCAGCAACAATGAGTCTTCATTACTGCTGGAGAAGACCTGGGGTGTTTGATATGCATGAAGCTTTGTGCAGACAGCTATGACTATAAACTGCCATTTGGTACTGTCAAACAAGTAAGTGTTACAACTGTTCAAAAGTGTTGCTCTTCTCCAGCACAGGATTTATATTTGAAAAAGAAAATGAAAACTAATTAGTACTTTATATTTGTTTTATCCACACCTAAAATGTGGGTGTTGGCTGACGAACAGAAACCCTGTTCTCTATTACTGCTTACTCAACAGGGCCGGAAATGATGAACAATAGGCTTGATTATATTATAAATAAGTGAGATAAATTGGCTGTGACCTGAGACCTAAGCCACCAAATATTTTGGCTATTTGTACATGGTTACTATGTTTGTAAAATGTATAAACTTTTCACATAACTCTATGTTTGTAGAGTTTGTTTTTAATATCTAACAGAGAGGCTAAAAATCTCACATACTCTTAACCCATTTTGCTTTCAGTTGTGCAGGAAGTGCTGCGTTTGGCATACATGTTGTGGAAACCTAAGAGAAAAAAAAAAGAAAGCTTAATTACAAGGTACTCCTCCCACTACCATCTCCCAACCAAACCACTAAAGTTTTATTGGTAACAGCCTAGGTATCTGCAGGCAGTGTCGCTGATAACCCTCCTGTCTGCCCAAACAGACCAAACATAGCGTGCCTCATCAAAAGATTTAGAGCTGTCTCCTATATACAAATAATTCTATTTCACTTCTCAACTAATTTTTTTCTTCCTTCCATATGACCAGAATATCTTATTCCTTTAGTAAATCTTAATGCCCATGGATTTTGAACTTGTGTCTAATTTGTGTCCATATGCACGAGGCATCTATGGCATCTTACTGAGGAAAAACCTTTTGACATGATGGCTATGATACATTGCAAGGTTATGGAATCTAGCTAGTTAGAAGAATCCCAAGCAACTGGACTTCTGTGAAAACTACAAAAGGAATTTGATTTGTGTGAATATTCCAGATGACTCTCTTTGCAATACCTACCAAAAAAGAAAAAAAAAAACAACCCAGAGTATACATAATATTTCTCTGTGTGCTCTGTAACATGCAGGAAGAAGACTGGTAATTGCCATTTTCTTTCTCCTGGGGCCCAGTCTGTAGCAGGAAAGGTGAGGAATTGGGAATGCCATGCATTTATATGGTTGGAGCTGTATGTGACTAGATGGTGCTAACAGGAGAGTTAAAAACATCTTAATATTTCTGACCTGCATATTTCTGCATTTGTACACAGACACACACACACGTGTGTGTACGTGTGCATGCCCCTATACTACACCGTTCATAAAGCTTTGAATGCAAACTGGTCTGGCACAGTCATTGCAAAACAGCAAGGGGAGTTCATAGCCGCTGTGGCAGCGTTCATGTGCTTACTTTTATTCCTGTGGCTGGCACATGCTAAGAACGAATCTCCCTAAACCAAAAGAGAAGGAATCAAAGCTAATTCCTACCATGGTTTTAGCATGTGGATGAACAAATTCCTACAGCTTTTAAGGATCAAGGCAATTGCTGAGCAAGAGTAGTTACTAGACCAGGGTATCTCACTGTGCACAAAAATAAATAAACGTAGAGGAGAAGGGAAACTGAAATGTGTCTCTGAGCATGCGTTGTACTCTACATCATATTCCTTTGGTGTAATTGGGTTTTTTGTAATTTCTTACTAGGATACAAGAAGTGGAGGTTGCAGTGAATATAATTTTATGTGGGCGACTAAACTGTGCTCTATCATTTTCTCTTAATCTGGGTTGACACTAAGATGGACACTATTTCCCTGTGCTCTCATATTTAGACCTTTTACTCTACGGCACTAGGAGAGAAAAGCCTGTTGACCTCTGTTCTGATTTAATACAAAAACATGGGTGACTTGGGGCTGTTCAGTCATTCGCAGAGAAATCAAGACAAACTTTCCTCTGCCACTCAGTGCCACCAAGGGCTGCGGGTTTGCTGAGAGGTAGTAGTCTTACCCCTGTAATAAGCCATTGCCCTTGACAATATCAGAGTGGGTTAGTATTTGGATATGCTTACTGACCCCACTGCGGGACGGTTGTCAGGTATTTGCTTCCTGTCTGCAATATGAATATTAAAGTAAAAAAAAAAATCACAATAACTTACATAAATTGCTCAAGGCTTATTCTTCAGCATTCGTATTCCAAGAGGAAAGTGTCCTTACAGCGTGAAAACCAGAGGAAGAGAAGTGGTTGTCCTGAGAGAGCATTAGTTCATAATGGGGAAAAAACCTGAGCAGTGGGTGAGAGGACAGATTTACCGATAGAGAGGGCTAAAGGATCTCAGCAAACTGCTTATTCACACCTTAGAGCTCAGCACAGATGTTATGAGAGAAACAATGGGCCAAGCCATGGTTTTAAGGGGACTTTAAACCTAACTCGACCCCCTTATTAGCACTGAGTAGTACAGCACACGTTCTTGTGCTACCAGACAGTACTTGTGCATCCCTACAGTTCTCCCCACCATTTAGACTGTGACTGGTTTCCATCTTTAAGGGCTGTACCATTGCAGGGCCTCCCCCTTCACCACTGTGGCTGCATCTAGTCCCGTTGGAAAATGCAGATCAATAAAGGACGTTCGTGTTTTGAAGTACCTGCTATAACCACATACATCTATGCTGGGGAGAACAACAGCTATATCTTTACTTTGCTCTGCTGTTGGCACCAAGGGGTGTTCTCTAGCATGGTGACATGATAGATGTACATACTTCTTTTACTTTGTCTCTATAGTAACAGAGTGCCAAAAGAAGAGAGCTCGTGCCTGCGAGCTCAGCCATGAGCACAGGGAAAATGGAGGACTATACCCCACCATCAGGAAAGGAAACTCTTTAAGAATAAATTGTTTAAGCAAAGTGTTACGGATGGAAGACTGGAAATGACACACATAAGTTAAGATGCTTGAGAAGAAGGTATCCTCCCCCTTCTCTTTTGCTGGATGAAAGGCAAGTCGAAATGTTTGGCCTCACCTCTTAGAGGAAAGGAAGGGGCATTCTCCAATCTCAACATTTGCTTTTATTGCTAATGCTTTGACACAAGTCCTAATGTTGCTTTGTGTGCAACCACCACATTTTTCTCCTCTCTTCCCCCTTTATCTCCAGCCCCAGTCCATTCAATGGATGATAGTGCAAGCATACTTCTGAACAATTCGGTTCGTTCTTGAATTTCTCCACCAACTGTCTGTCTCAAGCCACGACAAGTTCAAACACCCTTGCTCACTTTCAGTATTGTCTGTGATTCAGCCTCTTACACTCCCTTTCCTTTACTATGCCATGCTATCATTGCCTCCCCCCTTTGTAATAGCATTGTTTACCTACACATATATATTAGCACCTTGCAGTTTCTAGGCTGGCAAGTGTTTCAGCTGCATTTCAGGGTGAGAGCCGAATATGCAACAGCTTTGCCTGTGCCTTCAAAGCTCAGCATTAGGATTTAAGGAAACAACAGTAGAGTATGTGGCATATCAAATGTTTTGGGAACCATTGGAATTAAAAGCCAGAATTAGAAAATGACAGTGATGAAACTCAGAGGCTCACAAAATCCTCCCTAAGAGATATAGGCTGCTTCCTGTTGAGTTTTAAATAGTGATACTTCTGGCTGAAAAATGATTGTGGATGAAGACACCTAGTTGATCTTCTGTAGGCCATAACTTTCTTTTCTGTTTGCAGCACTGCAAAAGCTCTTGTAGCCACTGTGCAGGTTCATGGAAAATGCGTGTGTGTGTGTGCGGACACATACATGATGTAGAAGGTTTGCTATAGTACGGTAAGTATTGATCTCTAAATTTATCTTATGTGAAAGTGACAACTCAAAGCATTTTAAGAGTAGGTGCTGGTCTTTCATGTTTGCTGCATTTTTTTTGCCAACACATAAATGTTTAGAAAACCCTCCTTGTATTTCACCAGAATTTGAGCAGCATATTAACTATGAAAAATAAAAGATACAGAAAGAAGCCTTGTGAAATCATTCCTTTGAAGCTGAAATAAAAACATAGTTACACCCAGAGACTAATTATGAATAATTGGATACTAATGCATTGGCAATATGCATAGAGACTTTAATCCATTCAGTTAAGGAGGGAAGCACGGATGAGTTGAGGAGGAATATTTTTCCATCTTAAAATTATCAACGACTTTTTGTATATTTGCAGAAATTGTTGGAGACAGATGACAGTCAGTGAAGGGGGAAAAAGGGTGACAGTTTAAAATAAATAATGATATCAGATGAAACATGGAACAAACATACAAAAAAATGGAAGGAACTTGTACTGGAGGTTATGCAAAAATTCTGCACGGTTTTGTAGAAAATAGTAAACTCTCAGTTTCCCTATAATCTCCTATCTGACTCTGTGGGAATCCAGTTGTTTTCAGCTTCCAGCACTGCAGTTATAAAAATAGCACAATGTAAAAATAATACATGTACAATAAAATGGTAAAAATGGCCAAAGACCGTTCGATCAATGAGAAAGCCGCCAATGCTTGAGCTATGCAGTTGGACTCCGTATATTTTCTTTTGGCTGTAAATTTCATGATTCTTTTCAAAGTTTATCTCCACCCTTTCTGAAGCTCATGCACCAACGAGCCAGAACTTCAGTCCTGGAGAAGAGGAATGAAGAAATAATGTGTTCAGGCCAGAGATGTGGTTTTGTTAGAAAAGGAAATACTAGGATTGAGTAACGTTTGCCTTTTTTTAACCTGCCAATGACTCTGGTAAGTCTAAGGTAAAGCTGGAGATAACTTTGTCTGCCAGCATGCTCCATTTACTAGCCAACAAGGAAGCTGCTTACATGCAGGCACTGTAAGAGTGAAAAGACAGGAAGTACCACAAACTTTTCAACACACACCTTGGAAAGTGTCCCTTTGCCCTGGAGCTGCCAGCCTGCAGCGTGATACCACTGCCTGAGCCTGCTTCCGTACAAGGATCCCCATGGCAGAGTGGCCTGGGCTGCATCTCTCCGCAGAATCCCGATTCCTGCCTGCCTTCCCCTATCAGGCACCTTTGGCCTCCAATTATTACGTCCATTATTATAGACAAGCAGCATTCCTTCTTCAGGGCCTTTCCTCCCTCTCAGCCTTCGCTCTGGTGACCTTTGGATTCATTCTGTTTACATCCCCTTACCCCTAGGAACCGACTGTCAGAAGAGTATAGTTGCTGTTTGTTACTGTTGGGTTCTTTTCTTTTGTAAGAACTCATAATTTTTTCATCCCCAGGTTTCATTACAGGTTATTATGCAAGAATAAGCCTCAGTGCTCTTATATATATGGAATGCTTGCAACTTCTGCAGTCCTCTGCGTTTCTTCAGGAACAGGAGAAAAAGTATAGTACAAATCTCACTTTTCTATATTTAAGGCGTAACAAGATCCAGCGACTGCTGAAGTAATGAATCACTGTAATTTACATATACAGGTCAGTGGAGGACATCCACATGCAGCTGAAAACACCCCTTCAATCAATACCCTCCTTTACTACTCCCGCTTCAGCTGCCTCTTGGCATATCCAGCCCAATACCCGTGTTCCTATTATTGATTCTTTTAAACAGTTAACAGGTTGTGAGATGAGGAGGTCACACTTCCCATCGTTGGGAGGAGGCCTCACAACACACAGGGACCCTTGCCCCCTGAAAGACGTAGCAGGGCTTGGTTGGCTCCAGCGAAACCCGCAGCTCGGCAGGGGGGTGGAGGTGTCCCCCAGTTTATTCAGTGACAGATCCAGGCTGCGGTCCCGGAGTTCAGGTGCTGGTGACATGCAAAACCACTTTCTCCACTCCCTGGCCAAGCTGCATTTGAGGGAATGGGGAAGCGGGAACAGCAGGATCGTTTCCTTGGGAATGCTTTTGCTATAATTAAACTTGGCGGGGCGTGAGGTGGAGAAGGAAAGGACCCATTTGACAGTGAGGGGAAAAAATCTCAGTGTTCACATCGTAGGTGGGAAAACGGGAGACTTGGCGGCGCTGGATCACGCGCCCAGGCCCACGTGCGGGACGGGGGAGCCCAAGTGCCCGCTGCCCCGCGCGGGACGTGCTGTGGGCAGCTGCTCCTGCTGCTGCTGAGATCATGTTGTTGATGGTGTTTTACAGCCGCCCCGACTGCTGTGCCGAGTACAGAGTGTTCCCTGCCTGCCCCTGAACTGGGACTGCACTTCCCCAGGCCGCCGTGCTCCGGGGACCGCACAGATACACCCCGGGGGAGGGGGGGGGGGGCCGGCGCCGGACGCCGGAGAAAGCCCCTAAGTATGCTAAGAAAAGCAGGAGGGGTGAAGAAAAGGCAGTTCCAAGGGGTTTGTTTCATCGTAAGTACTCAGGTTGGAAGGGGTGGGGTTTTTTTCTTTTTTTAATTTTTGTTTGAGTAAAAAAAAAAGGCAAACAAAAAACTGCAAGGCAATCAGCATCCCTAAACAAATGTACTTTGAGAAAAGATGGAGAAAAAGAAAAAGGCTGGCAAACCTGCTTTTACAGACAGATTTATGGCACTTTTGTTTCTTTGACTGCCTGCCATTGTTAAGCGAGTACTTTTCCTTTACTCTCCCCCCTGCCCTGAACATTATACTTCAGTTCCTTTCCCAAAGGAAACTGAAAGTGTCACTGACCCCACCTGAGAAAGAAAAGGCCAAAGATTTGATGAACACCTCACCCTCACAAACTCTTTTTTTTTTTTTTTTTGAGTATGTCTCCAAAGCTGGTGGCTCTCAGAAGTTGCGTGCCACTGTGGTGCAGCCTGCAGTAAGGCTGTGTGGGGCTGTCAGGACCAAAATACCCCATGAAAGGTGTAGAGGAACAAATAAAGCAGTTTCAGCCTGCAGCAGGTAAACACGTCAGCAGGAGCATGGGTGCTTTGGCATCATGGGCATGTTCCTCGGCAGTGCATTACTACGGGATGTGGCTGTAAAAGCTTCGTTAAAAGAAGTGACTGGATTAGCAGCACACTTAGGCATTTTTCTTGCTTAGGGCAATCAGTTCTGTGCCAATCTTGGATCAAAATGAATCAGGAGTCTCAGGAGATTTTGGTAACTCTTGTATAATTTCCTATATTTCATGCAAACCTCACACATTCACAGCTTTTGAAAGACTTTCTGCCCCTCTCTAATTTGGTTTCATTACAGAGATCATAGGGTTAACCCACTCACTCAGTGTCTGTGTATTCTTCACAGTAGCTAATCTCACCACCTAGTCCAGTTCAACTGACTTCTAATTTATTTCTCAGTGCTGTCTGGATGCCATCTGCATATATTTTTTTGGTAGCAAACTGGGATTTATATCGCTATGATGTGTTATATCCATGGTGTGTTCCAGTCCATTAAGCACCTCATCAAATCCTTTAAGAATATTTTTTGTAGCCCGTTCAGTAGCTAAATGATGCACCCTCTTGCAGTCTGTGGTTCAACCCCAGTGAGCAAGGACCTTTTTTCCTTTGTTTTGCTACTGTATTGCCCCGAATATAAGACGAGCCTCTTGCCTCTCAAATGCGAAAACATGCAGAAAACTCCCATCACTGTCAATTCGGAGTTCATTCCCTATGTACGGTGAGGAAGGTTATACCATGCCCCCTTTAAAAGTTGTGCAGGTTTTTGCCTGGCAGATGCATCCAGCAAGTGCAAGAGCAACCTCCCAGGTAGCACTTGCTCCAGGCCTTGGTCCAAACGGCGGTGAACATGCAGCACCCTTTTGGTCTGATTTGCACCCTTTGCCAGCTGGTCCCCAGCGGTGTGCTGGGAGCTGAAGCACCCCCATGGATCTGGAGGAGGGTAGGCAGAGAGGAGGCACACCAGAGTGGGGTAAGACGCTGGTGGCTGTGTAGCCTTCTTACAGGCTGTAGGGCTATGCCTGGGTGGGGGATGCATGTTGGCCCTGCCTCACACATTCCTCTCCTGCTAGAGAAGGAGACTCCCAGTTCGGTCCCTTGTTGGTACCCATCTATCTTCCTTGTTCTCTTTCCACCACAACAGACCCCTTGTCCTTGTCCCATGTCCCATCGATACTCTTCTCCCTCTGCTATTTGTCTTTTATCTTCCAGCTGCCCTGCCTTTTGGCTTTTCTCAAACATTGGCACCTAGCACTGCGCTGGCCCCTGCTTCTTGTCAGTTAGTGTGTCCGTTTCACAGCCTTGTGTGTTTTGTCTTATCCACAGCCCTTGAAAGCTGCTTTAGTCCGCTTTTCTCGTGCTTTGCAAGGCTGCTGTACAAGACCCATCCAGAAGTAATCCAAGGTTGCTTCCTTTCTGTGAAACAAGGATAAGACACTTTTTGTAGGCTGAAGGCCATGATTATGGACGGTTACCGTGCCCTGAGCAGCAGGGCATGGTAATTTCACAGCGGGGGAGGCGGATGGGTCAAGTTTGCAGGTACTCTAGAAGTGCAGTGCTCCAGGAAGTCACTTGGGCTTTTTGTGCCAGTGGTCACTTGAACCTGAGCTGCATCTTGGCCATTCCCAAAAAACAAAAGCCTTGTTCTCCCTCCTCTGAAGGTGCACCAACTCCTGCTCTGCCATCTGTACAGCTGATTTGGATCAGGGGGTTGATCTGTCTGAAAAATGGTCTTTTCTGAGTTGTTATTCTACTGGATTGGGTCAGTGATTTGACTGAGTCCGTAGACCGCAGGGTGTGGGGGAGGCAGGAGCTGGAGGTATGGTGAACAGAGGTGGGACAGCTTTTTTTTCCTATCTTATGCATGCATTCCTACTTGGAATGAATCTGTGGGCTGGATAAGGCTCTTTGATGAGACATATTGGCCTCCAGGCCATAAATTTGGATTTCTAGTACTAGGCAGTGTTGAATCTAAGCCCTGGGAAAAAAGGGAGGGTTTAAGACACACCTGTCTTTTCAGTGTTTGCTAATTAATCTTACTCACCTGGCTCCTAACACCACTTCCTGGCTTTTATGAAAGCTTCCTGGTTCTCCATGCATTGCAGAGCAGGGCAGTGTGTGTAACAGAGCTGCAGACTTGGCATGAAGACCAAGAGTTTAGGGGGTTTTTGCAGCTTTTTAGGCCACTTTGTGAAACAAGCTCGGATTTGCAATCTAAAATTACGTGATGTATGTCCCTCTAGATCATGACTGTGGTAATGTTGCGTTTGGAGCCACTGTTCTCTAGGAAGTTCAGCTTTTACTCTGACACAGAATTATCTTTTTGTATCATTAGGAAAGACATTTTTTTACTTCATGACTTGCCCACTAGCTGCCTATATGTAACTGTATTTTGGGATTTATTTATTTATTTATTTTGTGTGCTTCTTTGTAGTTTTTGAAAACAGGGTTGTGCCCTTGCAAAACAGTTGTTTTATTATATTCATGGTGTTCCTGCCATTTGCAGTGAGGTTTTTTTTTTTTTTCCATTGGAGAGATTGATTTCACATCTGTACCAGGAGATGGTACATTTCTTTACCCCTCTGCTCTGCCTTCGTGTTCTGTGCACATACAACTATATGGGCTCAGTTTTACCGACACTGACTAATGCTTTGCCCTTAGAATCTCAATTTCGACAAACCCTGCAAAGATCTAATATTCTTCAGAGAGCCAAGGCCATTTGTCACAATAATTTTGCTTTGACCAAAAACTGGCTACACCACAAACTAATTTAATCCCTAATTACTCCATTTGATAGCTGTTCAAATTCAGAGGACTTAGTCTTATTCATTAGGGTGACATGACACCTGGATCTTAGAAAGAAAATGTTCCTTCTCCAAGTGAGTTCTTTTGCATGGACAGCAGAAGTCTCAAATTTTTTTGAATAATCCTTTCCAGCAGTTTGCAATTTTCTTTGTGCACCCATGGGAGTAGATTGTAGGTCTCCAATAGCTCTGGGCCTGCTGCATGCAGCAGTGTGGAAGATCTCATTCTGAATGATTTTCTTTCAGTACCACTTTATCGGGCAATAATGGGAAGTGTTGTAACGGTTTCCGGCAATTTTGTCAAGTTCCTTTCCAGTCTGGAAGTTGCAGGCAACTTTATTTTCTCCACTTTCGGTAGTTTTTGGGACTGTGCATTACTAAGTTGGCACAAAAAGAGAATAGCTCCAGTGTCTGCCATGGACTAGGGTTACTGTACAAGGCAGAGGGAGTTATCAGCTTGGTTGATAATGATGGCTCACAACAAGCTGTTACTTTTTCCAATGGCAGGGCCTCCAGCCGGGTGGCTGAGCACCTCCTCAGGGGTTGCGTTGCTCTCTGCCCTGTTGGAGGTAGAGCTCGCAGGGTAGGCAATGACTTGGAGTAAGTCATCATTACCATGATGACAACTGATGCTCTCCAGATTGGTGAGGGAGGGAGAGGGTGATTGTGCCTTCCATGTATAACAGCATAAATAAAAAATAACCAGACAGCAGGGAGAGTTGCAGAAAAGGGTAGATGATCAATGCCTGCTCTTGTGTCCTGTTCCTATCTGCAGGTCCACAGATGTAAAATAATGAAAAGGTCGTAATTCTTTCCTTTTTCAGAAGTGAGGCTTTCATCTGTGTGTGGGGAGGAAGCAGCTGTATGTTGTCAGCAGTCCCCAGGCAGAGGCATTGTGGTCAGGGTGAACTCAGATGCTGGGAATCCTGGGGGAGTGCACAGTACGGTCTCCTTTGATGCCACTTGAAGATGAGAGTGCTGTGTCCTTCCTCCCCCAGCATAGCTCTGCTTTGTCATCTCCTGCCTCCCTCCTGGTGGAGGTCCAGTGCTTCCATCAATAATAGTGTTCTCCACCCTCTTCCTGGCTTTTCCATCCTTTGAAACCTTGTCTGCTGTAGGGGCAAGTGAGGCACTGATAGCTATCTACAGCTCTTCCCCCTCCACCTTGAGTTTCTTTCGGAGGAACCAAAGAAACAAGTTCCCCCAAGACCTGACAGTAAGAAATTTCATTTCTGTAATAGGGAATGTATGCATTGGAACCACAAAAAGTGTGTTAAGATGTTAAATATATATGCATATATTTTATATATATACGCAATATATGTGTGCACACACGTATTTTATATGTAGGTATAAAAGAGCTGCATCTCTCTCTCTGTATATGTGGTTTTTGAGAGGCTATAGTTCATGGCTTTATGAAAGCTTCTGATGTAGTTAGCCTGTCAGAATGGCTCACTAATTCGCATTACTGTTGCTTATTCAAAACTGTTCCAGCTCTTGCATCCATTCTCTACAGTCATCCTTAGGCCTTAGCTTTAGCGTAAGATCTTTAGCCTTAATGACAGTGGATAGGTCTGGCTGAGATCTTCTCCTTTTTTCCCAGAAGACAGACAAACTTCTTTTGTGATCTGTCATTTGAATAAGTAGCAAATTTGGATCAGGAGGTTGAGCAGCATTACAGCACTTCACTCTGAGGAAGCGTGATGCACAAATGTACCCATGACCAAGTTACAGTTGGAGAAGAACAGAAGAAAAAGTAGGTTTCAAGTTCCGATCCTCAAATACATTTGGAACTGGGTTTAGTGCCTGCGTTAGAAGCTGAAGGTTAGACCCTCCAGAGGGGACCTGGATTCTACCACGCTCCAAGCTTGCGGACTGGTTTTATAAGATTTGAGATCGAAGGTTGTACTTTTGTAACTCGAACCTTTTAAGCCCAAAATGCTGTAAGGATACCTACTTTGGCGGGATGTTGCTAGCTACTAACTTAGAAAATGCATGTCTGGTTTGGGATCCAGTTCAGAAATCTACAAGGCTGGCTTTGAGTTTGGCAGTTTGATGAACTTTGATTTCTCCCTTTCTCCAGTTCAACAGCCTTCATGCAGTTGAATGGAAGTGGTAGGAGCTCATTGAAAAGGGTAAATAAATTAAACAAAGCGTCTTTCCAGTCTAGAGCGGGAAGATAGACAGATCCCATTGCCATCACAGGATGTATTACAATGGTGTGCTGTGGAGGGTTTTTGTAGACCGGTGGCTATACGTGGAAATGGCTAAGGAAGTTTTCTGGTAGGATGGGGAAGTCACTAGACACTGAGGACATTCAACCCCTGACAGATCTGGATGCCAAGAAAGAGTACTTTGATTTTTGCTTGTTTAAAAGGAGTCGAGTTGGAGGTGGGCCTACTTTTGGGTAGCTTTTTCACATGCAGAAGATATGACTCATGTTGGGAATATAATCTGTGATTTGAGAATACATGAGTATTTTTAGGAATACGTGTGTACTCAGTGATGAAGGTAACAGAGTATGTATCAGAGCAAAGGCTGTTTTGCTGAACTTTTGTGTTGAATTTCTTGACTCATACATTTATTGACTTTCAAACTGTTATGTATATTTACAATGACAGATCAGTAGTCCTAAAGCATCAGAGCTTGTAACCCTATTTTAAAATGATTGTATTTGTATTTAAAAGTTAAATTAGCATAGAATTTTTTCATGAAACATCTAAGTAGGCTTCTCTTGCTATCACTGATGGCCTGAAAGTTCAAACTGTACTTTAAAAAATCCTATTAAGTAACATTTTCTTGGCAGATTTTCTGACATAAATGTTTTCATCTGAATACATTTATCATTGTTTTCTTTTTTAGACTCCTGGATATGAGTATGGGGACACTTTTCATCTCTGCCAGATTTGTTGAATGTATGTAACGTATATTCTGTGAAATGTATGTGAAACCAGACTTAACAAGTCTGGCAAGGCAGAATTTTCTTGTGATGAGTTCTTCATCCCGAGAAGAGCCTGCAAAAGAACTGGTAGGAACTGCTAGTGATGGTGGTGCGGCGGGTGTTGGAAATCAGAGAACTCACTCAAATGTCTGAATGTGAATTTAGATGCCTAGTTTTGAAATCCCTGGCCATGACTTAGTCAGCTTATGAATTTTTACAAGCAATGCTGTCTATCTGTAGTATCATGTGAATTTTCAACTAAAGATGTTTGACTATGGGTGATTATAATCTTTGACTTGTTTAGCAAAGCCATATATGTGAAAAATCATGTTCCAATCACCTGGAACTATTTTTTTTTTAACAAAATCTCTTTTGGCTATAGATCACACAGGAGAAGTTTTGATCTTTTTTTGGAATTAGTTTGGCCAAGCCAGATGTTAAAGTAATAATAGTTTACAAGTCTGGCTACTAGATTTGTATCACACATTTACAGTGACACAGAAGGTACCTTCCACCTTGTGTCACTGTAAAGGACATTTTTTGAGGACATTTTTATGGCAGCCTCACAGAAGTTGTGAATAGAAGGCAGAAGGCTAACTCTGGCCATTTTCCTTCTTTCTCCTGCTATGTAGTGCAGTCCAATAACTTTATCGTCATTTGCAGTTGCAGATAAAAGGATGATTGTCCCTGAAAATGAAACTAATTTTGTATTTTCTTTTCAAGAACAAAGAACAGTCATTAAGACCTCTGTAACAGTCATGCCCTACAACACAGAAAGCTCTTTTATGAACCAGATATACTCACTAAACAGAGCGAGTGACAAAGTATGCTTGAAAAAGAACAGGATGCTTAATGGATGTATGCCTAACTTTGATATATTTGGGTATTCTTTTTCTTGTTGCTGCCAAAGCTGTTTTTTAGAACTCCCAGGTTTCTCCAGTACCACTTGAACTGGACAGTTTGTACTAAACTTCTCTGAGAGCAGACAAATAGGGAGAACAGAAATCCCGGTCTATTTCAAATACCACACGAAGACAAAAACAAGGTATCAGGTCATTCACCCCAACTGCGGATAATAAACAGTGCATGGGCTTGCACTTCTTGCAGAGTCCTATCAGGGAGAGATGCAGCTGCATCCCGGGCTATTGCTGCTCACAGCCACCTTGCTGGGTGAAGCAGTGCTGCTGTGGTTACTCTGTGCTTGTGTTAGCACAGAGGCGAGGAGCCCAAGATAGGGAGGAGGACCTGGCTGTGCCAGCTGCTGTGCAGGTACCGGCTAAAAAAATAGACATGGGCTTTACAAGCCTATATTATAAGGGAGTGTAGGAAACAAGAGACAAGTAGAAGGAAGCAACTTGACAGCACCATGCCACCCCATCAGCAACCTGACCAGATGAGTTTTCTGTAGGCATTGAGCATTGCACAGGCCTTTAAAGGACTTCTGGTGGCATAATGAGAATCCTTGGGAGTCCTTCCCAGGCCTGAAAAGCAGCATATGAGGGAGGCTGGCATCATGCCTGACTGGAGAAATAGAGAACAGGCAGGGGCATGAAACTGGAAACGAATGCATTATCTAGAGGAGAGGATGGCAGCCATGCCTGTGCAGTCATATTGACAACGTATGTTCCTCTCCTCTGATTGTTGGTCACTGCTGAGAGTCTGCGTCAGCAGTGAGGCAAAGGTGGCTCAGTCCAACGAGCTGTTGTCCACTGTGGCCATTTCAATTTTGGAGTTTGCTAGGTTATGGCTTGGTCAGTCTGGAGTTAAACTCTCTCCCTATCCACTCTGGTGCTTCTTAGTGAAGTTTATCATTTTGTACAGCAGTAACCAGAGGAGATTGCAGCCCCCAGTTCTGCTGATGGATAAGATCAGATGCTTTCAGTATGGGCTATAATTTTAAAACCAGGTCGTAAATTAAAGAGGTCACAATCAACTTGAAAGTCAGATTTTCTTTCTGACATAGTTTTCCATATTGCTGCAGATAAAAGACAAGATTCTTTCAGTTGCAGCAGCAGCTGCACTGCTTTGTTAACATTTCTGTGTTAGGTGTAGCATCTAGATTAATTTCCCTTTGGCTTTTTCCTCAGGGTAGTGTGTTGGTTTTTACGGGGGTCTTTCACACCAGTGCAGGAGTGAGGGGCACTCAGGAGCTATTGAAAGTCTTAAAAATTAATTTCAATTGTTCAAAAGCTAGACTTTGAGTTGTTGATCTCCTTTTAGAGTCTGTGTATCATGCAAATTAAAACATGGGCCTAATTCTGGTCTCTTTTTATCTGAGGGTAAGCCAGGATTAGTACCACTGAAGAGAAATGAAATATAACTGATGTGAAGTTAAAGGTAAGAAAGAGACCTTTTAGGCATATTCCCTTTCATATTTTTGGCAACATGGAGAGCCTTCACTTTCTAGCAATTGAAGTAAACCGCTTAAGACTCAGAAAGAGAACTGTTGCTCAGAGAACCATCTTTCAGCTGTCTGGCCTTCTTTGATGTCCAAGAGACAGGACGTAGGGACAAGGATGAAAGGTGCGCAGTGGAGGAGAGAGGTGGGGCTGGGAGCTGGGCAGGGGTGGCCTTGGGGGAACTGGTGGTGCGGAGCTGGTAGCCTGCCTGTGACTGGTTGTGAAAGGAGAAGGCCTGACACCCCCTCCCAGCTGCCAGCCCTGGAGGTGACATGGGTTGCTACCAGTCACTCCATTAATTCAAGGGCAAAGCTGCAATGCTGCAAGCTCCATCTCTGCAATGGTCCAATATAATTACACAAGAGGAATGTCTGGCAGTGGCGAGTGGGTGGGCTGTTTTCTTCCTTTAAGAAAACTGCAAACAATATAGATGTCCCAAGCCACTAATATTAATCTTTGGAAGTTGCACATTCACAAGTTGAGAAAGGGTACACTTGGAGGTGCCCATATAGCCTCAGTTAGACCCCTGAGGTTTGTGTGTTCAGCAGTCTTTAATTATTTGATTATATACCATCTTATACACAGGATTTTGCCTCAGTCTGTGCACAGGATGGAATTGCTTTGGGGATGAATAAGAGGTGTGCAGCAAAGGAGGCTTTTGTCTGCAGGAGTCAGATTTCATTTCTTTCTGAAGTCTGAATAAAGCTGATCAGTATCTAACAACCCCTCATGTGGGGAAAAATACATTTGGATTTTGGTGTGGTTTTTTAAAGAATTTTCTTCTTGAACAGGTATTAGATTTTTTTCCTTCTTTTTTTTTTTTTTAGGAATAATTTAGTTATCAGGAAACAGAAATATAATTTTGGCTTCCTGGATGCTTGAGTTTAATTTTGACACTTTTTCCGCAGGCACAAACTGATGATGACAAGGCCAGTCCAGCCATTAGACAGGGGACTGTGAAACCTCTCTTCCCCTGCCTGGCTCACGAGGAGCTGGAGGAGGCTGGGAGGGAGCTCAGCTGCCACTGCTGAGCAGACAGATGTCAGCATGCTCAGACAGAGAGGAAAATGGTCGGGTTTGGGGTGGGCTGTTGAAGAAGGGCTGGTTTTGCTTCTGTTCTTTACGTCCTAAAGAATATTTGATTTTTCTGAAAGGATATTTTCTGTCACAAAATATCTCCCCATGGAAAGCTTCTGTTCAGTGGTCATGAATGAGACAGGGGATTCCAGGAGGAGGAAAGAAAAATCTGATGGAGAAGTCTTTCTCTGAAGGACTGGGGTCTGTGCCTGTTTCTGCTACAAAGCTCTGATGATTTTGCTTAAGTCGTTTCAATTAAACTTTTCACAGTCTCCCTTGTTTTCCAGATACCTGACATGAGGCCACTTGCAAAGGCAATATATGTTTACAGCTGTAGAAAAAGCCACCAAAAATACCTAAAATGGATAACATTCAGTATAAAACATGCTAGAAGTTCGGATGACAAGTTTTTCAAATTGGGTTTCCACAATTACAGACCCTTTTGTAAACTGAGATTATCAACACTTAGTCAAGTCAAAGTTGTTGTGAAAATAAATTAATTCATAAATATGCAAAACCACTTGATTATTTAACAATGACTATCACAGTAAAAGTCATAATGAAATTACAAGCTGATCTTCAAGAGCAGGCTGAGAAAGATGTGCAGGGACTGATGAGAAAACAGCATAGCTGCTTATTAATTTAAACCAATCCTATGGGTAGGTGGCGGGGGAGGAAAGAATAGTATTTGAATATGTAAATAGAGCTATCATTTTGTGCAGTAAGGGAATGCATAGATGACCTTTTGATTGTTAACTTTTTAGGGCTTTGCAACTTTAATAATGCTTTTTAATGTAGGATACAAAGAAACTAAAGGTTGTAACTAGAGTTCCCTGTACCTTCAAAATACAATGAAAGAAAGTCTAGTGTTCATTTTACTACTTACAGTTTTGAAAGAGCTGAAAGCTGTGTAGGAGCCATTGAACTGCTTGTATTAAAACTGGCTTACTGTGCTTATCCCATAGTGAGCTAAACAGATAGCTGAAGAATGTCAATACATATCTATTTACAGTTTAAGGAACTTACTGTGGCTGAGTCTGTGACCCTTTTGAATAACGTTGATAACTCAATTACAAAAAGACTATTTGGCTGAAGGAGAAAAGCTCAGCTCTTTGAGTGTTTTCATATTAAACTACCCATGAAGAATTAGTTGCTAAACACTTTCAAATATCTGATCCTGAGTCACAGTCTAATTAAATAGAAGTATTAACTTTTGATTTCCTAGACCTGAGTGGGGAGAAGACTGGCTTTTTCCCACCACGTAAAAGGCTGTGTGTTTTGTAAGAAGTGTTTTTTCCTTGAAGCCTTAGCTGAAGCAGCAGTTTCAAGTGCCAGTTGCAGACTCCTTTACAAAACATGCTTCAAAGTCACACGTGCAAGAATTCATTCCCCAGAAAAGGATTTGGATATACTCCAGTTTGTCAGAGAATCTAAAATGTCCTGTTCTTTTATTGTCTGGTCAAAGAGAATGATCTGCTTGCAAATAGTCAAAAACTAAGAAAGCATTCTGCAGGTATTTGACAGATCATTGAAGCAGAGAGTGATTATGAAAAGACTAATACTAGTCCATGTACTATTTGCTAACAGAGGTGAACTTCATAAAAATAAATTACTGTATTAATAAAAAATATTGGCCAAAAATGACCTCAAAAGTTATAATTATACAAAGCTGACTTGGAATTTTTAATTTACTTGTAGGACATTGCTCTTCCTGTCTTTTAGTTATTTGCCCATTTTCCAGTGCTTTTTTAGAAAAAGAAAGTGAAAGTTATCAAGCTGTAGGATCAATTTTATCATGCTATTTAACCTTTGTTTTGGTTTTATTTTTTTGGGGGGGTGTGTACGAATGCAGGTGAGAAGCCCACAGAAATGCATGAACATGTCAATGCTTTTAGGGGAGAGGGAGAAGGTCTGGGTTGAGTGCACTGCAGAATGCTTTTCTAACGTGAAAACGGAAAGTTGCAGGGAAGAAGGGTGAGATCTGAGAGTTCATAATCCACCATCTGTACAGAAGAAGGTACAAAGCTCAAAAAACTCACATGACAATACCCATACCAGATACCGGTGCAGATGACAACAGTTATAATATTGTTAGTGGCCTATGAAGCACTCAACACAACTGTGCTCCTTCTGTGTATCAAAATCCAAGTAAATTTGTGCCAAGAAAGGCAATCAGCAATCTGCTTACTGAGGCCCTGTGGTGGGCCACCAGTGGTGGTTCATGTTAGTGGCTCTGGAAAAAATGAATGCATCTTAATCAACAGCATGGTAGGAAACCAGCTGCAAAGATTGCCTGTGACCCTAAGATAGGTAGCTGAAGCAATGGGACTCTAATCACAGCTGAAAGCTAAAATCTCTAATCTCAGGGTGTACCTGCAAGCTACAGCATCTGTTACAGATCTCCATTTCTGCCTCTGGGCCTTCCGTTTGGAAGCTGTTCTTTTTTTCTTGGAGGCACTTCCCCACTGAAAGGGAATGGTAGTTTATGTTATGCCCTCATTTAGGACAGCAGTGACCATACAGCTTACAGCAAATGGCCTGTGAACTCCTCAGAGCCTCACCTGTTGAAGCCCGCCAGCTTGCTTAATCACACCTGTTACGAGCAAAAGGCAGGTGCGGATCCCTGGGAGGAGGCACAGCACTCAGCTGACACAAAGGGGGAGAAAAAGGGTCTTTTACCCTTAGCATTTCATTGACTACAGCTCTGACTAATCATCAGCTATGAATCACTATCATTTGTGGGCACAGGTAGGTTTTAGGAGACTGATGTTAGATTTGGAAATGTGGCTATCAATAATAATGGCAGTAATAGAAATATATGCCTGCAGTGTGCTGCTATAAAGGGAATAAAAGATAATTATACATCCTATTTATATAGGAATTTATATAGGAATTATAAATTTCTTTCAGCCCCGATTACTGGGACTGTAGTGCTGGCAGCTGCGGCAATGTTTTGCCCTGATACTCTAACATTAGCTTTTACACAGAAATTCAGGGCTGTTAAGTTGGCCTGTCTTATTGAAAGGAGGTAAAACCTTGCATGCAGCTACTATGTAAATTCTGATGAATCATTGCAGCCCACATGGTTTATGAACCACCAGCATATATGAGAAGTGGGCTGAAATGAGTTTTTTTGTAGAAAGCCATAAGAAAAGTAAGGTTGATACATCCTGTTAAGAAAAATTTGAGGCAGCTCTTACTCATCTGAGTTTAGATGCTCCTGTATTTGGAACAGAGAGCCAACATCGCTGATCACACTATGCACTGCTGCTCAGGTTGATTTCATTTGTTGTGCCAAGTTTTGCTGCTAGTTATTTAAGTGCCCAGTTTGAGTAACTTGGTTGCTTCAGTGGACCAGACAGTTGATCAGCTTGGGCTTAACCAAGGTGAGACTTTGGTCTTCAAAGTATCTGTTTCTCCTTCCATTTGCATTTTTGATACTCTGTTCAGAAAAAGACTGATGTTTCCTTTGCTACGTGAAGGCAATTGTTTGTGACAAGTTTATTTCTGAAAGTTTTGTTTTATTTAGCTAGTAAAATATTGATTTTGGTCTCTGTGTTCCCGTCAGGTGGCTGCTTTCAGCAAGATTTATTTGTTATTTGTATACCCACAGTGCTAAGTGACTCCTGGCCCGGACATCACGTTCTGCTCCCATTTCCATTCAGCTATGGCTGTTCTACTCACCACAGTGGGAACACAAATGGGTTCACAGCAGCGTAACAGGTGTTGCTTGCTTAACGTTTCTGAATGTTCATTTAGCACTACTTTTTAATATTTTGACTGCAAAAGGAGAAAGCCATGAGGTGTAAAGACTATTGAGTAGAGGAGCTTTGACAGTTGGTTCCCTGCTTTGACTAATTTGTATTTGAGGAAACCTCAAAGTGCGAAGCAGAGGAACTGATATCTTTTAGGCTATCCAACTCCCGGCTTTAAAATGGAGTGAGCTGGACGTAGACTGGACTATAAAGGTTTCAGAAGGATAGACTGGCAGCCAGGGATTGCCGGGATTTCTCTGCAATCCCGGATAGTCTCCTTTGTTTCTGGATGCAGAAGCAGATGTGTTACAGGTGGTCCTATGCTTTTCAGAGCCCTGAGAGAAACAAACCTGGGAGTTTTGTGATAACTCAGCTGCTTGGGTGGATGCAGTAGTCAAGTTTTCCTGTTGTTCAGCTTTTGCACTGCATTAAATAGAAATGAATAGAAAGATGGTAGCAGAAGACCCCTCCCAAATTCCAGATTAATAGACTGGTTGGAGGCATGATCTTGCCAAAGTAGGGGATTAAAATCTTTAATGCTAGTCTTCACTGTTTTCAGTCCTTTCTCCTGTGCAATGCTTCTGTTGGCGGACACGGAACTGAAGGACAGTGTGATTTAGCACTGGATTTTCAAAACAATGTAATATCATGGCAGTTTGAAACACCTGTGCACAAAAGTTAGATTGATATATCTGCCTAGCTGTTGTCTAATGCAGTAGGTGCCTAAAGTTCATAACTGCCTGTGTTTTCCCAAAGTCTCTTGGGGGAGATGTACCCAGTACCTTCTATGCATGATTTTCCTAAACAGCCAGGAGCTTGGCTGATATATGAAGTCTGTTAAGGAATCATTAAACAGGTTTTTCACCCTCTGCCTTTTTCTTTTGCTTTCCAAACCCAGGAGACTTAAAATAGGCCAACTCAGAACATGTGTAATAACACAAGAAGCAGGAGAAACAGCTGGTTATGTCATTGGTGTCCCCTTCTATTATACAGCATATAAAAAGCACTCTGAACTTTGAAAGATTTCCCGCATTTTACAATCTCTTCTCTGTCTGAGACTCTTCAAATTGCACCAGGAGAATGCCTTAACCTAGCTTTGTTCTGGTCTTTCGAGCCCTCTGGCTCAATGAACAGCTTCAAACAGTCTCCTGACTGAGAGTGGTTTGCCCAAGAATACTCACAGATGGAAAAGGGATTAGCTGCTCTCTGGGGAAGTGGGAGAGAGGGATTTGTCTTAGACAAATTTGACTTAGAGGAGGGTTTGTACCTATTTTTTCCATGTCCTGGATGAATATTGTAAAAAGAAGGGTTCTTGGTCCTGAAGGGTGAATATAGTATAAACACACTGTCTCCTACTTCTTGTATATGGGAGCAGAAGGATGGGCAGAGAAATGCCCTGTCAGGAGATTTAGGTCCTGATTAGGGACTTGCTTTCTCAAGAGTTTTGGCATTATACAGCACTGCACATGCTCAGAGAGCAGCTCCCACTGACTTCCATCTATCCCGGGTGCTCAGCCTTATGGCACACAAGAAAACAGTGTCAAAAAATGAGAAGGACACAATTATCATATCACCTTGTTGTTCTTCAAGGATGTTATTTGCTGATTAACAACCCCCAAGGACAGTGTGCTATAGCGCACCACAGTGCAAGATAGATGCCAGTTGCCGGTTAGTTCACGGTGAGTACAACACTTTCTGCGGCTCCCTGTCTCAACAGATGTCCAAAAGTCCCTTGGTGGAAAAAAAATTTTCATACAGACAACATTTCAGTTTTCAGGCTTTCTGTGCCCAGGCCCAGTTTAAAGCTAGAGCAGGCCTTTGCTGGGGAAGGTTTTGTGGCTCAAATGCTGTATGATTGTGTGAGATTTTTACATATTGCACTCCAGAGCAGCAAATCAGGGTTGTAGGACCTACTTTTAGTCTAGCACTTCCAAACTTTGAATGCTCAACTGCAGCCTTCTAGCAGGGAGATTCACCAGCAAGGTGGAAACCTGTGTATCTGCTATGCAGATTTCTGTTATGGGAGATGATTTAATAAAGGACTGGAGTGAGAAACCTCCTGTTTCTACTTTTGATGGCTGGTCCAAAAATGACCTACCATATCGCAACGGTGCAGGTGTAAATAAGTCTTCATCAGTTCTCCATGTGTACCATGTGTAGGGAGTTGGACCCGATAATCCTTATGGGTCCCTTCCAACTCGAGATAATTCTATGATTCTGTGAAATCTCCACGCGTTGTAGCTGCTAAAATAAAAAACATTGCTGCTCATTGATTGTAGTGTATGCATGCAAAATTCAAATATGAGTATTATTATTAGTATTTTAGCATGGACAAAACTTTCATTTGTTTCCCTGGTTACGTTTATCTCCAACCAGGAATCAGCCCAGAAAATTTCAGCCTTAAAGACTGCAATATTTAGCAAAATTCTGAACAATTAAAACACGATCAAGATTTCCTGATGGTTCCCTATCTAAGAAATAATGTTACCATTCCCATATGTAATTAAGTTTCAAACTGAAGATGATTTCCACATAAGCAGTTATGTTATTTATGCAATACTTGCCATCCTGCAGTTATAAAAATTGTGATGGGCATGGGTAATGCAAATAGATCAGGCACCCCACTTTTTCCTCCAAAGCCTCTTGCTTTACGTAAGGGTAGGTCTATCCACCCAAGAGTCTAGAGTCTATCTGGACTCCCAAGATCTAACGTCTATCTAGAGTCCCAAGAATTTACTTCAGAGGGCTTCCCACTTCAGCCTGCTGGTGTTCATAATCCTTATATCTCAACCAAGGTTCACTGTGGTTCAGTCAGCAATCTGGGAGTTGCAGTGTCACCTCTGTTATAGCAGGGGGCCTGCTTGTCCCCTGGTGCTCCTGTATCACCTGTTCTTTCAATAAGGGATGCTGCCTTGGGGGCAGGCCGGGAAGCTCTGTCTTTTTTTGTCCTTAAGGACCCCAATTCCCTTATTTCGAGCCAGAGAAATGTGCCTGTGTGGCTGTCTCTCGGAGAGAAAACAGTGACATCCAGCGGCCGCTTTGCAAAAAGGAGCTCACGCCATCAAACCGGTGTAACGACGTGCAAGGGAGAGCAAACGGTCTGATGCGTGCAGGGCGTGCATGGGGCGGCGTGGCAGCAGCTTCGGCTGGAGGCAGGGCACCCAGCGCGAAGTGCAGCCTGAGCATTACTCGCCTGCAGGGGCTGAGCCTCACCCTTGCCCGGGGGAGGACAGGTGCCAAAGGAAAAAGGTTTGAAATGCTGTGTTTCCTCACCATGCAGAACGCACGTTTTCCAGTATCCTTCCCTTCAGCTTTTGAATGCCTCTGGCTTTCAGCGTAAATAACTTTAGATATAGGTAGAGCTAACCGACACACCCCTTTCAAATCAGGAAGATACCTAAATTCACAGATGGCAGTACTTAATGTACCACATTACCAAAAATGTAACTGGGATCCTAGGATCTACTCTGTACGGTTCTGATTGCTTTGTACTAACCTGGCAGGTCAGCCAGCTCTGCCCGTAATTCACATTATGAGGCACAGTGATCAACTCTGAAGGTATCTTTGAAGGAGGGAGTCCCATAAACATCGGGGTGTGGGAATCAGAACTTATGTGGCACCACATAAGCCCAGCCTTCCCTGGGTCAAGTGTGTTGTTAGTTTCTGTACCTATCTCAGCATCCAGTGCAAAGAACAAACGGTTTGCCTCAATTATCTTAGATCATAACTCCTATTGAAACATGTTAAAATGTAGCATTTTGATTGTAGGATTAATTCCACCAGAACAGAAGGGAGCAGTTATTAAATGTTTCCCTGTTAGTAGAGGCAAGATAAAGTTCTTGGTCCTTTCTTACACATGAAAGCATTATCAAAACAGTTTCAACAAATAATGCATACTGTGCATTATCTTGTATTCTGTTGTAGTACACATTTTGGAAAATGCTTATTTAAAAGAGAAATTCCAGTGCTAAGTTTCAACAGAACAGCAACTCATGTTAGTAGTCTTCCTTTCCTGATTAATATGTTTTTACCGTATAATTGTTTTGTGCAACTTCTTCTGAACTTCAAAAATTCATGCCTAACTTCCTGGTGCACCCACAACTAAGTTCTAAGTAAAACTTTAGTGTCTGCCTCACATTAAGCCTTGTCTGGATCCATAAATTAGCTGCTTATCTGCTTTGCCTTATCTGCAGGTCATGAATGTGTACACTTCCTTGGAGATGAGGGGAAGAAATTATGGCTTTAAAGACAGCAGCTTCATGCACTTGTCTTGCAGAGGGGAGACTCAGGGATCAGCTTTGTGCTCCAGTGATTACTTGAGATGAATACTCCAACATGCTGCTAAAATCTCTCGTGTATGTTGCTTAAGTATATAAGGATCTGCACTTGATCTTATTTATTTACATATTATTTTACTATGGGATTTGTAAGCCTAAAACACTCAAGTTTTTTTGCAATCGTGTTATAGCACACGTACTGACATAGTTCCACCACATCTCCGGAGGGAGTGAACACAAGAGAGTGGGGATACAGATAATCCTCTGTCTCCCAACCTTACTGTCAAGCCTGTCTTGAGTAAACTGTCCATGTCCTTTCTTCCTCCCTCTAACAGCTGTGCCATTTTCTCCTGCCAACTCAATGCTGAAGTTAATAGACCTAGTGGACCCATCCATGCCCCAAGTGGATGGCTTGCACCCATCCCTGATGCCGGTGCGGGCAAACTGAAACATGCATTACACAGAGCTAGCGTAAGGCCAGCTCAACTCATGCTAGGGCTAGGGCCCCACTCTGAAACTGCAGAGGTGCTGCAAGGCACTGTTTTCTCCATCATCTCAGACAAAACGGAGACGGTTGAGATTTTTAATCATCGTCAGTGGCCAGTGAGTAGGATCACGTACTGTTAAGGAGGACTTGTTTCCCCATAAATGTCCACAGTGCCTTATTGCATGAAAATACCCAGGCATTTTAGAAGAGATTGTGTTTGGACTAAGGTAGGCTTAGTTTATTTTCTAGACTTACTGAGAAACCACGTAAGTATACAAAAGTTTCAGATAAACATTTAAAGGACTGCAGTGGTAATGTAGGCCCTAGCTATGCCTCTGTGCAGTGAGGAAAGGGAAAGGAATGTCTCTGCATTGCTGTGTACTTCCCACGGTGGCTGCTGCTCCTCTCTGACATAGCTGAACTGGGGTGGAGATGAAAGCAATCTGCCCTGGTTAGAAAGCCAAAAAGCTGCCAGGAGAAAGTGATCTTCTGGGGAACTGGGGACCAGACCACATTTTCTGAATCTTTGGCCCGTTCTTGCACCAGGGCAGCTATTCACCATCCCTCAGATAAGACTGGAGCAAAGAGACAGAATGTCCTTTTAGATATTCACCAGAAAACACTCACCAGCTCCACTGAGATGAGAACTATTTATTCCATGATAAGCACAGATTAACCATTGTTGCTGTAAGTTGTTTGTCTAAGTTATGCTTCTCTGAGGGACATACTACAGTATTAGCAAAATAGATAGCATGGTAGAAACGGGTTCATCATAAACTAGCCCTATGACTAATGGCAGAGTTATGGTATAGTTCCCCAAGCATCCACTCTGGAAAAAAGTGGGATCTAGCCATATAGTGTGAAAGTGATGTGAATTTTAGAGTTCATTGTTCATATTTTCCTTTAAGTGGATGAAATTTCCCCACTCTCCATTTGCACACCCCTTGCCTGCTCCCCCTCCTCCCCAAATTACAGTGCAGTTACTGTAGTTCAGCAGCTGTGGGTTAGAATTCAGGTTTGTGACTAATATTTCTAAGGAGTTTTTGAAGAAAGTAGTTCTTCAATCAGACTTACTATTTTTTACTGATATTTCCAGAAGATTGATTTTTTGCTAAAGATGCAATTTTAGTTTCAAGATTTTCATTAGTGAATAGTGAAATGCTACATTGGTAGTTGAATTTTTTGTCATCTTTCAAATAAAGGAAAAAAAAAAGATTATTTGTTAACATTTTCAGTAATGTCCTTAGAGCCTTGATATGTTATGTTTCCAAACTTGTTAAGAAAATTCTGTTCTTGCAAATTGTGAACAAAAAACACTGGAATATTTTGTGAGGATAATTCTATCACCTCTACAGGGTGATTCAGTGGTGTACATGTGGCTGTTTAACATTTGGCTACATGTTTAAGTGAGGAAAGGTGTAGGAAAAAATTTAAGTTTTAGAAGGTGGTAGGAGCATATCAGTCTCTCCAACTGTCTGTATAGCTGTTGAACTTCTTGTTTTGAAATCCAGACTAACAAAGGCAGTTCCTCTCAGAGCTGGTCTTTTTCCACCAATAGTTCTCTACAACAGTAGCCTGTATCATCTGCAGTGGGATGTCAGTAACTATTCATGGGCCACTATTGTTATTTCACATAAACACAGTGCAGAAACCTTCTCTCAGATAATGTTTGTCATTATTGCCTCCCAAAAGTGTAATCCAAATATACAATATTTATGCCTGCAATCAGTTATTTGAAAATGTCAAAATAATGAAATCCTAGGGTTTTATAAGTTTTTTGTTGTTCCAGAAATATAAACAGGGTGAAATTCAAGCTTGATATGCAAAGACAGTGAGGGTTGCCGTAGCTGTAAGTTCTTGCTGTATTCAGTGTTGAGGATAATGAATCAGGGTTGACTGCCATGGTCAACTTTACATGGAGTTCTTTACCATTATGCGTTAATGAGATTAAAAGAGACTAGACCACTGCCCTAAAGGCTACAAGATTGCAGCTCATCGGAATGAAAATCAGGCCTGGTGATGTTGCTTTTTTCCGGCACTTACTAATTGGCTGAATTTAGGTGAAGTTTGTTAATGTGAAAAATCCCAGGGAGACCAGAAATATAGTGTTACCTGGAAAGAAGCATAATGACAACTGTCTGGCACAGATTTCTTTTTTTTAATTTTTTTTTTTAAAGCTTCAAAGCTCCCACAGTCTTCACTGAATGGCAGTCCCTGAGAAAGGATTAGATAAAATCTGATTAAGGAATTAGCATTTCCTTCTCAGAAATCTGAAATAAAGAACACCTCTCTGAACCACCCCTCTCCTGAAGTGTGACTGATCTGTGCAGAACTGTTTCAAGTATCTGATATCTTTCTTATTCAATCGGATATTTGTTTCCTGTGTTTCTTTTGCATTTAGCTAAAAGACGTTATTATCTCAGTAAAGGCTGATTTGTGGAGGCAGAGAATCCTGACCTTGGCTTATTTTGTGTCTGTGCCTTTTTTTCAGCATTTCTGTGAGGAAGTATCAGAGCTGGTTGTAGCTGCATGAAGAGAGAGACAATGAATTCTTTCTTGAGGAAGGTGAGATACCAGTTCAGAGGAGGTCATAGGTACTAGTAGATTACTTGGTGAACCTTTGTTTTTAATGAACCTTCTTTAGCTACAAGAGCTAGCAATGCCACCCATATGGGGAGACTGCCATACAAAGGAGCATGCTTCTTCCAGTCTATGTAGAAGCAATTTAGAGAGGATCTGCAATCAATGCTTATTTTTCCCCCCTTGCTGAAATGGTAGCTACAAATAAAAGAAACTATTACCTCCTTTTAAATAAACACACCAAGAAATATGTCTGTCTTGGTTCAGAATGGGGTCTGATATTGACCAGAATAAGGGACACCTGAATGACATCTGATCTCAGAGGTGGAAATAACTTACAACATTCAAAACGTCTGTGCGCAATAGTGTAAGCCCTTCGGTTTCCTTTAGAGCTGTAAAGTTAGAACTAGAGCAGTGAGAGATCTTAGAGAAAAGCAGCTGCCATTGCATCGTTGCTTTATTGCTTTGAAAGCAAATGACCATAAATAAATGCTCCGGTAGGAACAGATATCTTGAACTACATCTCTTTTTTTATTGCAAAACAATTGTTACAGAAATTTCAGAAAGTTCTACTGTAGTAATTGCCAACTTCTGCTTTTTATTATGTATCTAAACACAGTCTAAAAGTGCATTGTGAATCCAGTAGACCTTTGGAAAGGACTGTTTTCCCTAGTGATATACATTTAGACAAATCATACTTGAAAAGCTTCATATTAGTAGGAATTTGTTTAAAATGACATTTTAATCATTTTTCTCCCTTTATAAATGGTTGTTATACACTTACAAATGATAGCCCAAATAATAAATGATTAAATAGCTATTAGTATAGTATATTGCAAACACTGTTCCAGACAGCAGTAGCAGCATATAGACTCTCCTTGTGTACAACAACTGCAGTGGTGGAAGAAGAATATAACTTTAATACAATTTACTCTTGTGCAGGCATAAAATTGTATTTCACAGCCAATTCCCACTTCTGTCCCTTCCCTCTCCCTACCAAATACTAAAATAAACAAGAGTTATCACTTCCCTGCAGCAGAAACAGCAGCAATTTCATAATCAAACATTTTTTCCTAATAGCTTTTTGAAATAAGTACTGGGTGGCTCTACGAGGGATCTGAAAGCATATAGCAAAAATTAAAAGGTCAGAGACTGTTTCACAACCAGTCTGGCTCAATGGCTTAATCATTAGACTTCCCACTTGATGATGATTTAGGATAATGTGTGCCATGACTCAAAGTAATATGGAGTTGGAAACGCAGAGTAAATCCATCCTCTGAGAAAAGTCAGAGTACTCCACTGAAATCAGTGGATTTTCTGCTGATTTGCACCAGCATCAGTAAGACCATAATCATAGTCAATTTCGGAGAAGAGAAGCCTCTGTGACCTGTAGTGTTCGGCCTGTGATTGGCTATAAAGCAGGATAACTCTCATTGGGGTGCAGAAGCTCAGTCCCTCGACATTCAACACTACTGTTTTTATGCCAATGTGTGGCAAGGTCAATGAATACCATCTAGAGGAATGAAGGGTTTCATTAAGTAAGCAGACACCCCCAATACTTTACTTCTGCCTGGTTTGGACTGTGCTGTTATTTGAGGTGGATGAGGGAAAATTCATGCTAGGAAGCTTTCCCATTTCTTTTGAAGAAGGTGGTCTACACCTGGTATCTTTTAACAGAACTGAAAATGTGGCCTTTGTTGAAATAATTGTGCATATTTGTGCAAAAATGCAAATACACTATTATTTTTAAGCAGGGGAGAGACATCACAACTACTTAAGTATTCCTAGGGAAATCCAGGAATGACCAGCTCACATTTTCCCTTCTGGTGATTATCAGATCCTCTTAAGTATATAACCTGAGCAACATAACAAGACATTTATGCTTGTTTTGAAAATTTGCACCATGAGTTTACAGAGAATTTTGTTTCACTGGCTCACTCTAAGCTAATACCTTTGATAACTTCTGCTCTCAGGACAGATATATGTTTGCTCCGACTGCAGTCATTGGACTAAGGCTGTGTGCTGCTACCAGCACTTTTTTTGAGCAGTTATTTGTGTAGTTGCATTTTCCATGCGCTGACAATTTCTAAGAAACAAATCATTTTCTTCTCATACAAAAAATATACCTAACTAAGATATTTATCCCCTGACAAAAGGCTATCCATTCCACAAAAGGTACAAATCAGTTTTTTTTACCAAAAAATCTATAAATGGAAAATGAAAAAAAAGCGATCTATATCTGGAACCCAGAGGGATTTCCTTATGTGGATGAATGGATGTTTTGGTTTTTCATTATATTTTCAAATTATCCCCTCACTGCCATTTGTTAACTGGCACTTGTGCTAAGAACAATAATGTAGCACCTTATCTCTTCCAAAAAAAGAGAGAGCCAAATGTCTGAGCACTGCTGTAGGTTCGCATTTTGTGTTGAATATTTCAATTTCATAAAATACAGTTGTCATTTAAAAATAATAAAAAAATCACTTACTTTGCTAAAGATCAAACATAATGGAAATAATGTAAACATCCAAAAGCTTGAATTCATTCCTAACTGGATTCATCTTTACAGGCAGGCAATAGCAAAATGTTAAGTCTTATAGTAGTCCAAAGAAACTCATGGAACAATGCATGCATTTTCATTGACACAAAAGAAGACTGGACTGTAAGGAAGAGAAACTACTTCAGTCATATCACACTGTTATTGTGAAAGAATAATGTGCTATAATCCAATACCTAGGACAAGTGTATACCCCAACTGTAGAATAGCATCACTTAAACTGGAAACAACAGAGCGGATTACTATAGGAAAATATTTATAAAATACTGTACACCGCTTCCTCAGTCAGCCAGCATATGTAAACAAACAGCTAAGTTCAGTTGAGTTTCAAAATATTATTAAAGTTCATTTATCTTATAATCTTTTGCATAACATGCCAGTTCATCTTTCACACTGTCACAACTCACCTGTCACAGCCCACAGTGGCTCATTAGAGGTTTATACATCAGCTCATACAGACATTTAAGTGGAGCTATACAGAGAAATGTGTGAAACATACCAAACTTACACACCGTGACCAGAAATGCATATTCCATATGTAAGCTAATAATTGGATAGTGGAACTTAATGCTCGATGCAACATGTGCTATTTTATTGAATGTTACAGATTTACAAACAAGACCTCATAATGTGACATTAAAACTGTCCTGTAACATTCACTAATATTACCACATGTCACAACTATACTGGTTTATATATGGGAGATATGTATATATGTGTGTATATATCTATTTCATAAGCTATCCTTTGATACAGAATATGTCATATGGCACATGCTATGGCTACATGATGATGGATGACGAGACTTCTACTCTCACTAAATGGTCATAATAATATTGGGAGTGGGAAATCTGGACCCATTGCAAGGAATGGGTGTTTTACCATCAAATTCAAAAAGGAGCAGTTTGATGCAATGTGTAAAAAACAGGTGAAGATAAAATAGTCTAACATCCATCATAATATATTCTCTAGACACCACATTGTAGAATAAATGGGAAACATTCAGGGAAAGTAGTGTTCTGACATCTTGCAATCACACTTTTAACATCTGAATTTACATTTTATATATAATGGCAAATTTTAAGAGGTAAATAAAGTGTCCTGTTTCATTTTACCTGGAATGTGTGCTCCAGATCGATAAAGTGCTGTATCCTAAACATTTATACAGCTTCTGGGTTTGGCAAATTCCTTTACCCTGACAAACTAAGCAATGAAATCTACCCCAGAGGAGAGCCCTATGCCTTGAACTAATTCACTAAGCGCTGTTGAGGAATTTCTAATGAATCTGAAGTTCCTCTAGAGTAGGCTAGTAATACGGTGAAGGTGGAAGAGTCCACGAACAGTTTTAGCAGACATTCGTAAAAGTAACAAAGAAAACAAAGTGAGAATATCCCCCTCTACTCACCAAGGATAGATAGATTTGGAGAAGCCTTAGGAAAAGGCTGCTAACAAAAGTTGGCACATTTGAAGCAGATTGTTAAACACAAGTTCCTTTGCCCCTGGGCATTTTGCTATTGTTCAACAATGAGCCTGTCACAAGCATGCTTCATAATGCACAGAAAGGTTTCTGACCTTTCTCGGTGTTGCCATGTGACCGTAACGCTGCACATGGACTGCAAGGCAATTGCATAAACACGGTGTCTTGGTGGAGTTTAGCTCATTAAAAGCCTGATCAAATAGAAGAAAGCAAGGAACACGTTGGTGCAGGAAATAAATATGAAACACATTGTGCTTAAAGTCCCCATGCTGCATTTCTTTTTTTCCTGAACTTTCCAACGTAGTGACTCGGTACCTAAATGTTTTCACCTTCTTTGCCTCTTTTCTTGAGGCTGATGATTATTTTTATGTCTGGATTTGTTGCCTTTCAGACTTAGCTCTCATATGGTGCTCAGAGTCTCCCAGGGTGAGATCCCAGTGAGAAAACGTCAGCCTGCATTTTCAAAGCTGCCTCAGAGATTTGGAAGATAATTCCCATTTAAATAATGGGAAGTATGTACCCCACTTGCACATGTTCGTTTTTAATAATGAAAAGGAGCTGGTTCTACACAGATGTTGGTCATTGTAGAGATGTTTTAATTTTTAATAGCATTAGCTTCAACTCTTTACAAGCTTAAAAGTTGTGCCTTCATAAAGGATGTGAAATTTTGATCCAGTTGCAGTTTATGCTTCTCCACCCTTTTCCCATCTTCTGCATACCCTTCTGCCTGTGACCACTGTGATATCTTCTGATAAGAAGTTTGAAACTCTGGTTGACATTGTGGACCTTTGGAACGTGGGTGGGGTCATGGAGTTATGACTGTCTTCAACCAAAACTCCTAACTGCACTACCATTCAGATATACTTTCTCTTACTAAAATGCACGTTGTGTGATATGCTGCTGAATGGTGGAAGCCTAGTCACAACTAATGGCTTTTGCTGTTTAGACACCTGCAGTTTCACTTTGGTTCTTTAACTTACCTTAAAAGCATATATACCTTTTAGTGTTTTCGGTCCTCTGCCAAGAACATTTTCCCTTAAGAAACTTCAGTCTAATTGCATTAATCTGGATTCAGACTGCTTGATAAATCTTGTATACTTTGAAATGTTCAAATATGGCCATGTCCTCATGAAAAAAAAAAAAAAGTGTATATTTTTAGGTGAGGGAATGATGTGAAAAATTGGCAGCTCAAATGGAACAGCAAGAAGAGCCTGGTAGCAGCCTGGTGGATAAATCTTCCCAATTTGTATATGTAAGTAAACAGAGCAGTGAGAACCTGACAGTATTACTGTGCTCTGCTCTGATCACCCCGTTCTTACTGTTCCATCACATCCTTTGATTTAGTGAGGCAACATATTGATGACAAATGTGGTAAAAAAATAAATATATACTATTCCACTTAATTACATTCATCCTGAGCTTGCTCAGCTGTGCTAGAATCTAGAATGCCTGTTTTATACAGGAAATCACCTGATACTTTTAACATAAATTCTTCCTCCATTTAAGCTGCAGTACAAAAGGCATTTCATTTCCCTTTCTGCTCTTGAAAATAGAAACTTTTTGTGGCACTAGAAGTTGATAAAAAAAGAGACAAGTGAACGCTATGGTTGTTATCTTGTTCATCTTTCTTCATTTCCACAAGTGTGGGATGCAAGGGATTTGGGAGACTTTAGGTTTGTTTGCTGCCAGTTCCTACAGAAATAACAAACGCTTTTCATCAGTCATCACAACGGTGAAACAGATGAAAAAGAAGTCGTGATTGAAGTTTAGAACATCTAATTTGTACATCTCTTTTTGCCAGTTAATTCCTGCATCCTAAAAACTTGAATAATGATCAAAGATCTTAGGACGCCTTCTAATAAAAGGCAGATTTCTGAACCTACTCATTTATTTCTTTTGACTTCATAAAGGGGTCTTGTTATTCCTGTTGTTTACTGAAGTCTTTGTAAAGCTTTCATCCCTCCCTTTTTCCTTAAGTGCAAATGTCAACTGGGTCAAGATGCAGTAACTCAGTGGGCGATGCTGAGACTGACAATGTGCTCCTTTGACCGGTGGCTAATGCCAACGGGAGTTGACACAGGGTGACGTGAGTCTTTTTTTTTAATTCCGCTAAGAAAAATGGACTGGAGAGCAGATGACCCTTAGACTGCCAGTGAGCTTTGTCTAGGCCTAGCTGTGCTTGCTTTCAAAGCTGCGGAAGGCTCCCGTTCTTGACAGTCTCCTCATGGACAGGTTGTCCCCTCTGCTCTCAGGCCTCGAGGACTTACTCCTCTGGAAGGGGTTTCGCAGGCCCGTTGTGTTTCGCTGTCTGTCAAGTTTGTCGCTGATAGAGTAGCTTTTCCGTGTGTGCTGTGCATACAACATGTTGGACGCCTCTGCAGAGTAGCTGTTGGCCCGCTCTATTTTTGGAAGTGGGATGCTGTTGGCCAGAGTTCTTGTACCATTGCCGTCTTGAGGAGATAAGGGGATCCCCTTCTTGTCTTTGGCCTCAATATCCTCATGATCAGAGCTCGGGTGGCTTAGTTCAGCTTCTCTCTCTGGGTGGCAGCATCCCAAGTCCTCCACTTTGCCTCCGAGACTTCCGGGGAAACTGTCCCTCTCTGCAATGGCCTGGGGAGCGCTCACACACCTTGTGTCTATGCAGTCCGTAATACTTGTGTACTCTGCTGTTTTGACTGGGACGCCAAGGCTGCTGAAGTAGCTTCGAGATGGAGAGAACATAAAACTGTGAGATTTCACAATTGGCGTTTCCTCCAGAATAAATGGAGTTGTAGCCAGATAACGACTGCTTTTAGATCGCTCTAAAGTGTGATACAAGGGAGGGTCTAAATCCCAGGGTATTTGGCAATCTGTAATTTGCGAATAGTCTGAAGAAAATGCTCTTGTTTCTATTCCAGAGGTTTCCTCGTAATCAAGACTCCTGCCAGAAATTTTTTCGCCAGGTGTACTGCTAATGTACGCAGTGTTAGCTAAAATGGAAGAGGCTATGTGAGCCTGCAGAGCTGCATCTCCGGTACCAAGAATATTTATGGAGCTGTCGAGAGGCTCTGTGTCAGAATGCATCTCATCCATGGCAGAAACGTAGATGTCTATACAAGACGAAGGCCTTCTGGAGTCTGGGGCAATCGACAAAGTGCTGGTGGGGGCTAAGGGAACCTTTCCTTCTTTTGCTATCGAGTGGGAACTGATAGCCCGATGCAGGCTTGGAGATCTTTCCTTAAAAATGCTTTCAAACTTTTCAAACCCACACTTGTCCTTCATATTTGTTGCATAGAAAGACTGGCTTCGCATGCGGGGTGTGACCGTAGGCGATGTTGGGGACATGGACTCCTCTCCTGTGGGATCTATGATCTCTTGAAGCTTGTAAGTATTTCCTTCCTGACTATTGAAGCTACTCTGCCTCACAATGTAGGCTGCATCAGTACAGTCGGATGATGTCCTGGATCGTATCTTGGTCGTTTCACCTCTCTCTATGCCGGTCAGTTTTTCTAAGGCGGTCACCATTCGTCCCATCATATCTTCCAGCTGAGCAAGCCTGATGTCAACGGTCTGCAGAGAGGCCTTCATGCAGTGCTCTCGCTCATTTACTTCTTCCAGTCGCATGGCCATGTTCTCTACCCTTAAAAAAGGGAAGAATTAAACAGGTTAATTTCTACAAAGCCGTGATGTTCAGTTAATAGGTCACCAAAACAAATGGGAACAAATAGGTCTTAAAATTCAAAGCCAATCTACACCACCGGATCTGCTTCAAAACCCTGCTAAAAGAGGTTCAGCAAACAAATACCACTTGCTCAGGAAACTGCGCCAGTGGGTTAAACCAGGGGTGTCTGGTGCGTAATGTAGAGGGGGGGGGGTTGGTGTGCCCTATCCCAGGGACAGTGGTTATTACAGGAATGTTGGTATGATTTGCTGCCTCTCTGCTGCCAAAACTTCTAATTAGATTGTTATGAATGAATAACACTTAGAGCAGATGCCACATAACGTTGTCCCCAGTTGTGCTACAGGCAGGACCACCACAGTCAACTGCAGAACTGAATGAAGTAATGAAAGTGGGCAATATGCCATAGAAGTTGGGTAACATCCCATTTTTTTTTTCTGGTGCTCACCCCAGTTTTACACCAGCTAGTGCTATGTGGACCTAAGGAGATAGTTTCTTTGTTCTCTCATTAATTTTTAGCTCAGGTATATAGAGAAAAAAATGTATTGGCTATTGTATTGAATGTAGGTAGTACCATGTAAAGTATGCATGAAAACTGCAGGGAGGAGAA
>WAAD01018541.1:10361-26087 GCA_013389945.1 Fregata magnificens | reverse complement strand
CACTGATCAAACCAAACACAGCCTACAATAGGGTACACACACTAAGATTACCCCATTACTGTGATTGTGCTTTGGGTAGTCTGTGTTAATAGTTTAGGGATTGAAATGATGGATTTAAAAGTTATTTATTAGTTACCTATCATAATATATAAATAAAAAGTTAGATTAAAGTATTAACAGGTAATAATTCAATGTGTGATCCTAATTTAAACTTCAGTATATCTGTTCTACACCATTGATCTGTCTAATTTTAAAATGTTTTCGACTTTAAGGTGAATTGTGTCCTAATTTATGCTCGTGGCTTTCAACCACTTCAATTTTCTGGCTTCTAAAATGTCTCTGCTGAAGGATTTGTATGGAGTCCCCTAATTTTACACAATAAAATTGCCTTTAGCACATATTAAATGTCTTCTCATAATTATTTTCTCTGGTTGTAGTCCCTAGGGTAGACCAGGGACCTCCATTATCTGCCGAAGAAGTATTAAAAGCAACACATTTATATAGTTATCTTTGTCTGATTTTTAAGGGTACAATTCTGGTTTTCCCCATTCCTGTTGACACTGAAAAATGAACAGAGTAATGACAAATACCAAATGGCAGGATTTCCACATTTTTCTCTTCACAAGTCTCTTACTCTCTGCCTGTTAGTGCAATTCATACTCAAATGTTAATAGGTGCCCTGTCAATCATAGCCAGGATTTCTGGTGAGATAAATGTCATCTTCTACTACTGCTAGTTGAATTTCCAAAGGCATGAGTGACCTGGAACGGGCAACACCGTAAACACTCTTACTTGCCCAGAAGGAAACCAGATTTTGGCAATGAATGAGTATTGGGCAGCATTAATGCCTTGTTAATTAATGCACAGAACTTTAGCTGGTGAAACACAGAGGTCTGACTACCTCGTGGTGATGAGCAATAGCAACTCGCCCGCACAAGAGAGGAGAGGGAGGGGTGTGACACCACTCCCTACAGCAAGTCTTACATTCCTGTGAAATATGGGCTTTTTCTGTTGAAGATCGTGAGTTTTGAAAGCACAAGCACAGCAAATCAAGTGTGAAGCAGTAACTGGATTGCTCTCATCAGACTTCAATAGATGAATGATCAAGCAATCACCGCTAAGAAATGAACCGGTAGTTTCAAAGAATCTCATTCTACTCATCTTATTATCATTTAGGCACCAGTCTACCTCTAGTTCTACCAACCTCTCCAACAAAACAGATTAATATTTATTGCAAGCACAGGATTTAATTCCATAGTGAGAGAGCTGTTTATATGGGAAGCTGTTGAATTTTCCCTCATGTTATTAGTTATCTGAACTGCTATTTTGTAAAAACAATTATACTTTTGAAATATTTATCAGCTAATAATTGAGTGCCTTGTCACAGATTCAGATTCTGTAACAACTGCTCCAAGATGATGAACAGATATAACATCACAATTTTAGGGCTGTCAGACATATGGAACAATTTCAGAAACCTCCTGGATTTTACTTGAGAATGCTCAGATTACGACCAACAAAAAACATTCACCCCAGCAACAGTTACCCAAGAAGTGGAATGAATTTATAACATTCTGTGAAGCTAACTGGATAGTCTTGGGTTTGGGTTTGTTTTTTCTTGCTTTGAGAAGTGTACACAAGTGAAATAATTTTTAAAACAAACACAGCCAGTTGAACTATTGCACTTGGTTACATATTTGTATCTGGAATATGAGTAGAACTGTCCATAGTGAGATAAGTTTTGCATCCTGCATTCACGTGAGGGCTATGCAGTGCTACTGAACACAACTAATGCATCCCAAGAAGAACCTAAAGTCATACCTTGCTGGTACACACTCATATATTTGTCCTGCCTTCCCTGAACATGATCTATTAGCTACTGCCAAAGGTACAGAGTGTAAGACTGGTGGTATTGCTGGCCAAGATGAAGATAGACTTTTGAGTTACATGGTCTGTTGGCTGCTGTGGAAGTAATTACAGATGTGATTGCATTGATATGAGTGGGAAGTGCATATAGAAACTCACCAACAAGATAAGGATAGTGCAGTCTGGGTTCAGAAACCAGAGGTAACCAGAGATGTGCGTAGATAACTGAGAAGTAGATACCTGTATTTACACTGGATGGGCCCTGACTATATAATTTTATTCACAAAAAGAACGCTTGAGTGATGATGATCTCCTCTAAACCCAAAGCTATTAGCTGAATTTAGTCACCTTTTGTTATATATATTGCATATAACCACTCCCAGATTTTTTAACAAATATTTCTTCTTTTAATTAGTGATATTCTCTTACATTAATTTGATGTTCAGTTCTGCAATCAGTCATGACACTGAACAGCACCGTGGTCTGGGAGTAATCCTACTAGAAACATGATAAAATCACATCAGCCAAACACTGTGGACATAAGAGGATATGTTCTGGAGAAATACAGTTATAATCTGGTCCTTAAAATGTTTTAATAAGGGAAATTTTCTATTTTCTGGTATTGTTGGATGATTTTGCACTCAGTGAATAGACAGGTAGAGCTGTTTTTCCTTCAGGAACAGTTTTGAATTAAAACAGTCTTTCAAAATAAGAACACCTGAGTTTTGCTTTCAATTGTTTTTCCATGTGTATTGGAGATAGTATAAACCTTCTGGCAAATCTCACAATATCCATGTATGATGGCTCCATTGCACCTGTGCTTTTCCTTACAGCAAGATTTATCTAATGTATGAGAAGGTGCCAAGCCATCCTAACAGATGGGAATAAGAACAGAAAAAGAGGAGGCTACATGTAAAATGTGCATCAAGTGTGTTCTGCTGAAGCTCAAAAATTTCTAATAGTGAAACAAACATGGACTGTCTCAGGACAATATTGAGTAACCAGGAGAAAAACAAAAGGTCAGAACTGGGAACCTGGCAAAGATTTTATATTACTTGTGACGAGCCTTTTTAATTATGGTTTGGGAGATGATGGCTTTTGCTGGCATTCATTTTGGTTATATTTCTTTTAAACCTTTGCACATCAGTTCATCAATAATTTAATTGAAGTAATGATTTAATGGGAGTAAGGCACTCTTTTCAGAAGCAGACGTCTTAATAGAATGCTAGAATTAGGTTCACAAGTCTCTTTGTGGTCCTATGTCCACTTTTAAGGCACCATTTATACTTCAAAATCCTTTTCAACTGCTCCAAAGACTGTAGACACTGAAAGTCACTTACAGGGGTATCCACCCTGCTTGTTAGAGGTGACTATAGAATGGTTTTGTTTAAATAAAACATAGACAGCAGTTCCCAAGCCTGTAACAGGCTATTGGTACTTTGCCTGACATCTTTTGATAAAGCATTGCTGATGCAAGTGGCCAGCCAATTTTCCCAGGTGCGGTGGTTTCTGCAGGCTAAGGAAGTTGGGTTGTCCTGGCTTCGTTCCCATCTGGACCCTAAGACCACTTAACTCTTTGTGACCACAGAGAGATGCCCCTGGATTCACAGACCTTTCCTGCTGTCACTCTGCATGTGTGGCTGGATCTGGTAGGCTGAGTAGTGGCCCTTTTACCAACCCAAACCTATTTCTGTGCACTTCAGCCTGCCATCTCTGAAATCAAGACAGTAACTGTGTCTTCATTCACACAGATGCTGTTAGTGTAACTGCACTGCAAACTATAAAGTGTTAAGGTGCTGTAGTAATGGACACCATATAGTACCAAAGATGTCATAATAATATCTACTCCAACCAGCTTATCTTACTTTTTAAATGCTGTTGGGGTGTGACCCTGCTCCCTTTGGAATCAACAAGAGGTTTTGCATTGAGTTTGAAAGAGTTGAGACCTGTCCATACGGAAAAAATGCCTGCTGAAGAGATTGTTTTAGCGGCTTCATGCCAGATCAAGAAAAATAGTGCAGTCTTCTTTGGTCATACTAAGCATGTCTCTGTGCTGGTCAAAATGTGCCACTGAAAGTTTCACAGTGATTAGAAAGGAAGGCTCTCCAGGAAAAGTTGTGATTCTTCAGCTGCAATGAAGTGAATTTGTCCAACTTTGCTTTCCTCACGGGTCTCCAGGAGATTCACCAAGATTTGCCTAACCTGATAAATGCAGTTAAGGGAAACACCTTACAGCTTTGTACTGCTTTGTATTTTTCTGCTTAATCAATCACATCCTCTGATATGTATCACTAACCTGCTGCTACTTCCATGTGCCTGTGTGAGATACTAGCTAGTGAGCTACTCCTCCAAGTTACTTAGTACCTGGCGTCAGGGAAGGACAAACATCAAGTGTCGTTTCATGCTTTTCATTTCTGAATGTGAAAGGATCAGGTAAAGGAGAGATTCTGTGTGGTGACACCAAATCTGGACACCGCGGTGGTGGTCTTTGTTAGAAGAGAAATAAGGTGATTGCTGAACCAAGACAGGCCCCACAGGATGCCAGGGTGGACTATTCCAAGGTGAGAGTATAAACTGCAGCTTGTTGTAGGTGAGTCAGACAAGACGCTGTGGTCCTGACCCAGCACAGCCACCGACCACTTAGCTGAAATCGTTCATTTACACCCAGGTCAATGCAGCAAGAAACAGGATCTCTTGTCCTTTTGTTTCCTGAGCTCCTAACCTGCCTCTGGGACCCACATAGGCTGAACCTCAAAGCAAGATGCTTTCCCAACTCCCGTTTCCCTTCCAGTGCTAGCTCCCTACTCCCTCTTCCAGGCGTACTGGGCTTTGCACCTACGGTGTGCAGCTGTTCTTCCTCCAAGAAGGACCTGGGGCACTCTGATAAATCCAGCTGCAAGTAGGAGCTGCTCAAGCAAGAGGTGAGCGTATCACAGAGAAATGGAGGAGAGGGAAGGCAGTGTGCCGTCCAGGTGCAGGTACGTCACACAAGGCTTGTCCCAGCCCTTCCTTCTCCTTAAGCCTAACAGCATCCTCGGCTTCCTGCAAACGGAAGGTCTTCATGGGGAACTTCACTTACATTTGCAGGGCTTTCTGGTTCAATTTTACACCATGTAAAGCTGAGTTAATGGGACAGATGATTAAGCTTGATATCTCATGGCTATAATGTAGGTATTGTGCTCGGTCTACTACTACAGGCTAATGACTGGACATTGGAAGAGAAACTGTGCAGTCTTGCATCTCCTCTGTTTTCTTTGCTTTACCTCTTGTTAATTGTACAAAGATGTCTCTATATAGAAACTATAAAGTGCAAATCTGGATTTAAAATATTTGAATGTTCCACGGGTTAGAAAAAAGAAGTTTGGTGTTTTAGATTAAGAAAACTTCAAGGGATACTTCCCTGGCCGTTACTGCAGGCAAGACGACAGACCTGGGCATGCAGTTTTTAAAATGTGTGTTATTTAAGATACCTAGATAGCCCTGATTCCTCAAACATCTTTAAAGTATTCCTCAGATCTTTGAAGTATTTGCACTTGCCTTGTGTGGTAGAGCATTGCAGTTGCTTGGCAAGGAGAGAGGAAAGCTATTATGAGATGAGAACTGCATTCACCTGGAATTTCATCGCTGCAAGTCCTAGTATTGTACCTGGGTCCAGGAGTGGCCTCTGTACCCCATGGGGTCACTACCTGCGTCTCCCTTACAGAGCTTGGACATGCTTATGCTTGTTTCCAATTTGTGATGGTGTTTCCACACTACATTATTGGCTAAGGTAAATGGATTTTTAAAGAACTATTTCTCTGTGGAGCTCAGGTGCTGGTCTTCATTTAGGATTCATAATCATGAACTCTCTTCTGGAATGAGGTGCTTTAAGCCGTTCATTTAAAATAGAGAAAAGGGCTCTTTTCCTATAAAACAGGGTCAGCACAGAGTGCAAAGGCAGACTGTTATGTATTAATTTTCAAGGACTTAGAGCACTTTCCTAATGTAGGGGAGGTCCCAGCTGGATTACTTCTTATTTACAGAGGCTTCAAACATACCTCTTCTTTCCTTGGCCACCAAAAGGAAAGCTATGCCCAAACAGAGATTTGAACCTGCATCTATGATTTTCAGGTTAGTTCTCTGATCACTAGGCTATCAGAACACAAGAAAAAAAGGTACTCAGTTGGACCACAGATCAATTTAGCCCACTATCTTGCTTTGAAGAACATGTAATTCTTCCCCCCTTATATTCTCCAGTCTCTAAACATTTTCTGCTCAGGAACTGCATGGGCTCAATATAATCTCTGTGTATTTAGCAGTCCTTACTGGTCTAGTCTCTGTTTGAACCCATGCAGACTTTTAGCTGACATCATCAACTTCTTTTAGACCTCATCATCTTCCAAGAATTTGCTCTGTTCCACTACTTACTGCATGAAAAAAATCACCTATTTTTGTTTATTTTGAATCTGGGATCCTGGTAGATTAATCTGTTGCTCCCCTATATCTTGTTCTGGGAGACAGAGCAAACAATTGATTTCTACTCACCCTCTCCTTGCACTCATAATTATATAGACCTCTATCATTTCATTCCTCATTTGTCTCTTCCAGACCAAGTAGAGCTGGATTACTTGGCCATTCTTTACGAGGAAACCGTTCCATGCCTTACCATACTTCCTCTCTAATATCCTTTTCTAAAATATGTGTTTTAGGAGAGCTGTTTTCAGTAATGCAGGTGATTAAAGGATATTATATCTGCTCTGGGATGGATTTATTTCATAACCAAATTAAAAGCGTGTTTCCTTTCCTACAGAAAACGTATTTTAGGCATAGCTGCATCAGGGGCAGTGGTAGAAGATTATGTATAAGGAGAAGAATGTTATATCTGTGTAATCAATTACAATGACAACTCACCTGACCTCTGTTATTCAAGTTAAAGTGGAGTATTCAGGGAATGGCGTATTCACTGACTCATAAGTTTTATGAATATCTGACAGGATATTGCCCTAAAATATTTATTAGTAACAGTGCTATGAATCAAACAAAAAACTCTGTCCTCAAAATTTAACTCTGTTGCTCAGCTGCTGTGTGATGAAAGCATGTAAGCACCACAGCAGATGAACAGATTTATGAATTTTTAGGACTGATGAATTTGAAGACTGGCAACTTCCACTAAATTTTTGTCCTTTTTTTGTCCTCTGTGCATTTCATTGCTGTAGGTGAAATGTCTAGTTCCTTTTAAATTAATGGCAAGATCCCTGTTGCTCTCAGTGAAACTAGCTTACCCGGCAAGGCCATCCTGAAACAAGGCTCACTCTTTATCTGAATGGCTAGCAGGTCAGTGCTAATGCCATAGTGTTCATTGAGGAACTCTCATTTACTCTCCCATTGTGTTCTGACCACTTGTGCCCTAAAATTCTGCTTTAAGAACTGAAATACAAGAATAATTTGTGTTTCTCACTACATCAGTTGTGTTCTAATAGAACTGGTTAAAAGATTCATGTTTTCAAAACTTTGAGGAAGATTTGCTTTACCAAAAAAGAAAAAAGAGAAAAGAAATTCACCACCTTTTATCACTCTACTTTTTAGTTAGGACTTATTAAAAATACCTCAAATGTTTCCCTTTTCAAGAAAAAGAAAGGAAGGGTGAGAATGGCAATAGAAACACATTTCCAGATCAACTTATGAGAGAACAAACAAAAAAAAGTGCACCTTTCTGAAGTGACACGGATTCTTTCATCATTGGAGGAATTGAATCTGTCATCCTTTTCTCTAAAATATTCTTCTATGCACTGCTCTTCAAAATCATGGACTTTTTTCAACTCATCCTCAGTTATGAAAAGTTCTGTGGAAACAATGGAAAAATCTGGATTTGGCAAAGATTAATACATGAAATTAACTACATTCTTCTTATTGTGGAATTCATGGACTAAACATTCAAAAGCAGGCTTCAAATTTATCTGGCATTTTGGTATGAAAGCAGATAGATGCAGCTAATTACCAAATTAGTGCCTTCAATTATATATGATTCTGGAGACAGAAACACTTAAGCAGGCAATTGCTGAGCAAACATGAATGTGTTTTGATTGCATGAGATCTAAACACAGCTGCTGGTCAGGTCCTGGAGAGATGGTGGGAGCCAAAGCCCACCTGTAACCTAATACAAATATAATCAAATTAGCAGACTGCTAGGAAGGGAGTCTGAGAGTACAGAGGGTCTATTTGACATGGCAAGAGCTGATATCTGCAGGCAGCAGCAAGGGCTGTGGCAGACAGTGTGATGTGAGTGGGAGGAGAGCAGTCTGGTTGCACTTGCATCTCCAGTGCCACCACATGGTTCCAGCTCCGTCCTCATAGAGAAGTGGGCTGTGGCATGGGCTAATGTTGGGAAGCTCCTTAGCTCCCTGCCTCTGGCATATACATTGGGGGAGGTGGGGATCTTCTACTTTGAAGAACTAGGTAGAGAAGAGGAGAGAAAGTGTTATCAAAATAATCTGACAGGTTTTCCATGATGCTTATGGGAGTTCATATTAAAGTGTCTGGAGAAACTACTCCTCCGGTTTGAGTCCGTGTCAAGGAGAGAACATGGGTCTACAAAATAATTACTTCTCACCATTTCTCAGTTTATCTAGACAAAAAGTTTATTGGGGGGAAGTATGTACTGTTTGCTCAAAAAGTAGGAATGATCTCTCTGTATTTTCAGAAATAAAAGAGAGAGATTGAAGTGCAATGGACTGTAAGAAGAATTCCAGTAATAACAGACCTCTAGCAACAGTAAAACAAACCCCTTTGCTTTGAAGGAACAAAGCAGGGAACAACCCCCAAAAATCCCAGAAAAACATAACCTCATTAATGCCCTGAGGAGAACTAAGGGTTGGGCAATGCAGGTGAAACTAACTGATTCAGGTAAGATTTTTGCAGTTAATGGTAATTCTCTGCTGGAAAGTTTATCAAGGTGTTGGACTTAGCCTTCATTCATGTCAAACACTAGATATTACCAAGGACATTGGAAAGTCCCACTCTGTAAATTGTCTAAGGCTTACTTAATCCATAGTCTCTCTCATCTGGGTCGCTTTCATGCTTCCGCCATCTGCAGCAGAGGTGTTGGAATATCATAGTCATATGGCTGAAAATGATCAGAGGTGGTGGGAGAACAGGTCTTTCGTGAAACGTCATGATTAGCTGGTATCTTTGAAACTTCCATACTTGGTTGGATATGGATTTGACTTCAAAAAATGTATTGCTAGAAGATAAGAAGAGGAAAATAATATCAGATTGAATTGGTTTTGGGTACTTTGCCAAAGATGATATGACAGCACCTTAACTAGAGACATTTCACTAATAGTGGCAACTATTTGTCACAAAAAGAGGAAGAAGAACAAAAGAATAAGTTTGTGCTTCAGCAAAGTACAGTGGCAATCAGCCATTTCAAAGTATCTTAGTACTGTGTATGTCTGCTCTGTACAACCACTGTCTTACAACAACCCAACGAGACAGGAAAGTATTTTTGTTCTTGTTTTCCATATCGGGAACGAATGATGCCATAACTGAACTTTAAATTTTTTTGGCTTCTCTGCCCTGATTCCAATGGGGTGTCTGTCCTTGGGAATGAGGCAATGTGAAGAACTTGGCATTTCATAGAATCATAGAATCATAGAATCATAGAACCATTAAGGTTGGAAAAGACCTCTAAGATCATCAAGTCCAACCATCAACTAACACCACCATGACTCCTAAACTAGGCCCTGGAGTGCCACGTCTACACCTTTTTTGAACGCCTCCAGGGCGTCCCTGGAGACAAGCTACTGCCTCTTTCCCTCTTACCCTCACATCCTCTGAAAATGGATCTCAGCCAAAGTCTTCAGCTTAGCAGCCTTCTTAGGCTGTGAATAATGTCCATCCCCACCACGTCCATACTTTACAATGTGTCACTCACTTGAAAACAGCAATGAGGAGGTTCACCAAAAGGATGTTTGCAACCAAGAGGTAACAGGCCATGATGGCAGGAACGATCCATGCTCCTGTCTTGCAGGGAGGTAGCTGGATTATTTTGCCATCTTCTCTGGTTTCATTTTGACCACAAGGAGCTGGGAACAAAAATGTAAAAAAATGCAAGATGGGAATGAATCTTATTTTTTCAGTGCTTTTTACAGAAATATTTAAATATTAATAAAGGCCTGCCTGCCAAAGCAATACCTTCCAAATAACAATGGCATTGACGCTCCCCCCAACAAGTTTGCACTTGCTATCACAGATTTTACAAGCTGCAGTTTTTATTATTGTGTGTTATTTGCTATGAATATCAAGATATTCCCCTCAGAAATTGCAGGAGACATGCAGGAGTAAGCTGCCTGGTTGCATACAGCTATATCATATCATGGTACTCTGATGGTAATTAGCGGCTGTGCAAATAAAATGATCAAAATGTTTAACCCTGGAAAAAAGCTTACGTATTATTATTTTAATGGTGAAAGCTTGGTCTTTTTTGATTGATGGAGAGGGATGTGATAAATAGCATAAGGAAAAAGAAGTACATGAAATTAAATTAAAGAGTAGACATTTATTGCTGTGCATTGCACTGCCCTGAGCCCCTCTGGGACATACTCGTAATGACCTTCTGCTATTAAGGGCTTTTGACTGCATGCCTAGAAACAGTGAGGGAGATTATCAAGTCTTTACTCTACCAGGTAAAGGGACATGTAGGCAGCAGAGTTGCCACCTGTTTCTTCCCTGAATGCTTTGGAACCAAAATGTTCTCAGTATTAATGTTGTAGAACTGAAGCAAGGGGAGAGAAAACATTGTGAAATAGTTTTCCTTGCTTATTTTTTTACATGCCTTCATGTGCTGTGGTGGGTGATCTGCAGTTGCAAGTGTGGGTTCAGTTTATGTCTTTCTAGCCTCAGTCCTAGTGGTCCTCAGTATCTCTGTAATCAGCTCTTCAAGAAAATAATTGAAGAACAGCTTACATATACAAACCATCTTAGTGAATTTTGAGCAGCACTACAGCTAGCTTCCCCTCATCCCCATCAAAAAGAAGTTTAAGTAAGTGAGGAATTTTCAAAGTGCTCAGCACTGGCTTAGTTTGTGGTGATATCAATGAGAATTTCCCCCTGACTTCACAGACAACAAAGTTTGCCGATGCTATATGTTTTGTAGAATTCCACCCTATGTCAGCCAATCCATGATTTCCAATAACAATTATTAATTCTTCTCAAAAAGGTCCTTCTGAACTTGGTTCAGAGAGCATGGGATTCAACTGTGGGTGTCTGTACTGCCAATGATATGATATTATGTGTGATTTGAGTATTTGGTTCTGGGCACTAGCTATAGCTATTAGCTATTACGTATAGAAATATTATAGCCATATGGACAGAAGAATACATGATACATCAGCTTCAAACAAGAACTATCCCAAAATATTCAACTCACGGAAAAAGAAATGACAAAGCCAAATACAAGCAATACTACTTTTACAAGCAGCTCTGTTGTGTCTGGACCCATGGTGTCACTAGTCCTTCCTACTTACAAAAATACATTTTATTACTGGAATGGGCTGGGAATACGCGATTCTTTATTTCTCAGAAAGCATCACCTTGCAGATCGTTTTAAGTTAGTGCTGATTTCATGCTTCCTGCACTGCTCCAAGTAGCAGTTTCATTTAGACATTCAAAATGCCGTCTGTGAGCTGCTGTGAGTGCAGGGCTATGTGCACTCAGCCTTCACTCAGCAGAAATTGGGACATTCAATACCTCTTGGTATCAGCACTCAATGTGAGACTTACATTTCTGTTTGTGTGGAAACACTAACTTGCTTACATGTTGATTCAGAGCTACAAATTCCAACACAACACAGTACCGAAACCCGTCATGATTTCACCAGTAACGGAACACTCACTCTATCAGTTGATGAAACCTGTTGTCCTTTTGTGTGCTGAAGTATAGAAGAAATAATGTCTTTTGTAACAATGAGGGAAATTGGTGAAAAGCATATTTTAAACCTTAGATCAATGAGATCAAAAACTCAGCTCAAAGTCTGGTTACAATTCTATTATCCCATTTTTTCATTAAAAAAAGATAATTTAAGCTAAAAAAACCCTCAGCTTTGACAACTACCAAGACAAAAATGATTTCTCCAGCTTTATTTGCCTACAACAGAGTATTTAGAATACCATTAATGCATCCCTGTTGGTTTATGCCACACAATGATGGCCAAATTAGACTTCCTACAAAGACAAGTTCCCGTAGACTGTTCTATACATGCACAGATGTTCAGCTTGCCCTGAAGGTTTGCAAAAGTTTTTCTCTTTTGCACGTTCTGTTGCGGGAACAGTTTTTAAATAACAGGGGAATACTAATCTTATGCTTTACTTCATGGAGAACTAAGCCACCACTTAATCTTCACATCTTCAGCTGCATGAGGAAATGTATGATGTGTGTCCAAAATGCAGAGGCCTGTGTTCCACTGCACATCACTGAACATCTTCTTCCATCTTTAAACTATAACATTAATTTTAAAGGACATTTTTTCCACTATTAAATAAATGGTTTGTTTAAAATAATTACTCCCAGGAAACCACAAAGAGAAAATTCTCCCTCTGTGAAAAAGGACAGAGGACTCTGGCAGGAGACTAAAAGTAGCAATGATATTCTTTTTAGATAATGAAGATACTTGTTTACATTTAAGAAATTAGAATTCTCTTTGTAGGGTTTCAGAAGACTTTGTTACAGTAACCCGGGACGGTTCGCCTCCCCCATCCAAGTATGTAGAGTCCCAAGCACTTTTTATCTTCTTGTTGCGGTAAGCTGGGGTAGTTCACTTCCCCCCCGTCTGCACATACCCCAGCATGGGCACCAACATGACAGCCACCTGCGGATCTCAGAATTTGGACAACAGCATCTGCATTACATCAGCTAGTTCGCTAATGAGCAAAACAGGGCATTGCATATGCATGGTATGTTAATTGGTACAAGTTTCATTATCCACCCCTGCGGTGCTTTCCCTTGAGCTTTGCTCCTGAGCAGGGCTCCACTGTGTTGCGTCCCTGTTTGATTAGCGTTGGTGTCCCGGGGCTCCCCCCGTGGTAACACTATGCTTTCTGCAAAGCCAAAGCTTTCACTTGCTGAGTGCTGTGCCTCATCCCTGAAGGAGCTGCACCTGCCTTTCATGTATAACACGGTTTGGCCATTTTAATTATGTTTGGAGAAATGCAGTAATTTTGTAGGATGTGCAGTAACATATTGTGACAACAACCTTTTTCAAAGCACAATTTTAACATGTATGAAAACATCTTTTTACATTACAGCCTTGCTTTAACAAAAAATACAGACAGTACTTAATTCTAGTGAAATGCTTTGCTGAAGCAAATTCTGTTAGCATAACTATATGCCTATTTCAGGTAACTGAAAAACCCAATCAGTCTGATACCTACAGGCCATTGGATAAAGGTTGGACATTAAGTCCTGAAATCAGGCTTTAGAAAATAATAAATGGCTGGAGTTTTCATTTCAATTACATGCATTAACATCACTCAGCTTTCAAATATTGCATCCTGACATCTGTGGATATACAAGTTTTTTGCACCTCTTATTTCCTTTTTCACAATCTCCTCCTATGCTTATTTTTCCTTCTTGACTCCCATTTACAGTTTCCTGTATGGGCCTTTCCTGCTACATACCTAACCCTTCCTCTTTCCTGGCCAGCAAATAGTTGCAAAGCAAACAGCAGTAACCCATGCCTCTGTGTGTTTCAGGCCTAAAGTGGCTGCAGAGCTCGGGAAGAATTTGTTTCCCTGCTGTAATTACTGTCATGACATGGGCCCTGCTCATTTTTACTGTGTATTGGGTGGAGGGCTTGGGAAACAACGCTTTCTGTGTCATGACTCTTCCCCCAGCTGCACCCTTCCAAAGAAGTTCTGGGAAATAATGGAGAGACAAAAGTGCATAATTGAACAGCTTTGTTACCAAATAGCTTTTTGCCTTTGATGAAAACTTCTCATGTAAAAATGGATACCACTTTTACAATACAATTTGATATGTTTGAAATAACGAAAAACTGTGGAATGGGTTCATAGGATCACCATTCTAAAGAATAAGGAAACGGGTAAGTGCATATTAACTAACAAACCAATCCATCTTTTTTATTTTATTCAAGTCTGGACATTTTAAATGCACTTTCATCACCCTGTTTATGAGTATGTAGGCACCTTCCAATTTTGATCTGTACTGAACCCAAAGGATGTGAAAGCATTTTATAATTTTTTAATCAAATGCTTAAGCTACCTTACCAGCTTGCCAGGCTGGTAAATACTGAAAAAAGACTAAGCGAGCCGCCTAGGGCCTGTCCACTTCACTGACAGAGAAAATACTGAACTCTGCAAACTCTGAATCTCACACCATTGCTCAGTTCATCAGCAGAAACATCCAGGGAATTGAACAGTGTCTCATTACTTCAAAAAAGTTGCTTTAACTACAGCATCGTGACCTTACATGTTGCTTCTTGCCCTCGGCCACATTAAAAATGACTTTGAAGTGTCTCTCCAATCTGCTGGTATTTTAATCATAATTTATAGTAAATCCCTGTATTTGTCTTGTTCTCTCTAGTGCCTTCTCCCTTCTCCCCACTCCCGCTAAAAATACCCAACCAAATGTAACCCAAAATATAACCTCAGAGGAGTGCTAGGAAGGGGAATACTCCTGCAACTCAGGCCAGAGAGACTTTCAAAATGGTGTGTAGACTGTGCACAAACTTTATCCTCTGCCTTTGTCTAACAATGCTAAAAATATTGCCTGTGCTGCAGAGCTGCAATACGGATGAAAAAAAATAAAAGGCAAAAAAAAAAGCATAGGTACGATTTATTCTGTTTTGTGCAAAGCTGCTTTGTTTGTTCTAATTCCAGAATGAACCACAGAAATGACAACCCTTACAGGAAGCTCCTACAGAGACATGAAAAGCATGAAGCCTCTAAGATCATATAGAATTTAGTATAAAATTTTCATTTATACTAAGAAACCTTCAAGAAGTTTTAAAAATAAATAAATCTAACAGACTAAGCATTTTAAAGAATTTTAAAAAAGCCTTTTGTGGCAATTATATTTTCCTCTTAAGTTCACTGGATAGTTAAAACCTGTATATAATCGTCTCTCATCTTCTGAAACAACTGCATTCTGGTTACTTGGCATTCCTCCAACACAAGTGAAAGAGAAGGAGGCCCTATCTTTTTCTTTTAAACTATGTAGGTTTTTCCAATAAGGGAGTAGGCAGAGGGAACAAACACAACTCAGACTGATCTTCAGATTCCAGATGGCACTTGAAATACTGTCAGCTGGAAGGAAAATCCAGATGCAAATCTGACATGTGAGACACCAGGCAAATCTGAAAAAAAGCCCAAACCAAAAAACCCAAACCCATGTTGGCTAACAGCACTCTCAGTTGCTTTGCCTTCTGAATATAGGAAAATGTGAGGTCTACTGCTGATTTTCTACAGGTAACTGCCATTTCTCAAGTTGCCATTTATGTTACCTATCTACATTTTTTACTGAGCAAACTCATTCCCTGCATAATCCTTTCCTCTTCAGTATTTCTTATGTACATCTGTATCCATAGTATTCTGGAGGGGCAGATAGCTTGGTAAGGTGAAAACAAAGTTCTTTGCATGTGACAACTGTGTTGTGAATTTTTTGGCTAAAATTGCCAGCAATAGTGCCAAAGTAAGTGAGGTGAACTGAGGGAGAGATTTTACAGTGTTTGTGGATTTCCTTCCAGACAGGCATTCACTAAAGCAGCTGAGTGGCTGGCTGCTGCCTGATGGAATCCATTGGGCAGCACAAGTTTCAGCTGGATTAGGAAGGGCAGCCTAAAATTGAGACAGTTGCGTATACCATCAC
>WAAD01018534.1:0-35099 GCA_013389945.1 Fregata magnificens | reverse complement strand
CTTGATGATCTTAGAGGTCTTTTCCAACCTTAATGGTTCTATGATTCTATGATTCTAAAATAGAAACAAAATCAAGTGCTTCTACTGCACTGATGCACATCTCTGAATAGGACCTATTTGTTATAAATATAGAGTGCTTCCTCAGCAGCACGGTGGCTCATAAAGTACTGCTTCTAAGCTACACAGAAAACACTTCTCTTGTATGAGGAAAATGTAGTAGGTTATAAGGCATATTTCTGAATATTCCACTGCTTAATAACAAAGCAGGACTGAAAATGGTTATGAAGGGAGAAGAAAATGAGAAATTAATGAAGATTTTTCTAATGTGTACAAGGGAACAGATTAATGTATGTTTTCAGGACAGGGAAAAGGGGAACAGTGGACGTTGTTTAAAGATCCTGTTTGTTTTGTTGTATGTTTCTTTTCACGTATGTTGATAGCCTTTCACTGCATTTTTGGTTCATAGTACTTGGGTTAACTTGATAGATTATATTGGCTTCAGTGAAGTTCGTATTTGTACCAGGTCACTGATGAAGGAGGGAAAAAAGAATCAAAGGAGTTAAAAAAAAAAAAAGAGGAAAAAAAGACTCTCAGAGCTTTGTAAGAGCTATGACATTTTGTAAAGATCAAAAAGTCCCTCAGTAAGCATTTGCCGAATGGTCTTAAACTATTATAATGTACTGAGTAAATAGTGTACCAAAATAATGTGCGTGTATTGCTGCATAAATCAGATGTATTTAAAATCCATAAGTATAATGAACCTCATTTTTTATCATAAATGCCTTAGTCCTCATCTGCGCACAATGGCTGGTAAGGGAGGCCCAAAGAATCAAATAGGAAATGTTTCATTTCTTTTGTGCAGAGAGCAGCTGAGGCACAACTATTTCAGGTGGTATGTTCTACGCTGCTGCTTGAAGAAATGGTGGCATTAGTGCATCTACTAAGGGCGTCTGGCTAGAATACATAAATCCAGCTACTGAAAACTCTGCCACAGATACTCATTTAATATATTCTCACAAACAAATCATGATATCTTACAATTATGCACTTCAGAAAAGTTTACAACCTAAAAAGGAATGCTAAGACTATTTTCTGTTTTAAATGCACTTGAATATGATTGCAATTTAGCATAACTTGTTATTACCGCCAGATTTATTAGGTTTTCTACTAGAGAAGTAAATACCTGATGTCTCATTCAATACTTAAGTTTGGACTGCTCCTTGCTCTGCCTAGCACAGTGTTAATTCAGTGACCAGTGGCTGAATCATTACTGCATAGAAAGTGGGAGTACCAACCACGCAGAAAGATACTCCCAACATGAATGAGCCAGACCCCTTCCCTTCTATGAAGGCATAGGACATGAGTGTCTACCATCTATAACAAGGTACACAGATTCTTCGTCCATGCATCTCCCATGCCAGGGGCCTTTACAGGGTCACCCAAGGAGCAAATGTGTTAGTACTGGTGTGGCACACAGTCCCCGAAAGTGATACAATGGCATGGCTCTCCGCAGCTGCCAGCATCAAGTGGGTACTGTTGTCAAGTCACATGATACCGTGGCAAAGGAGCAGAGAAATGGAGGGATTAAAATTTCTAACACCCTTCCTCTAGCAAAATAATACCTGAGTAAACAGAAAACACCACCATTTAATCCTGAAGAAATATAATTTGGATCTCTTTTATCTTTGTGAATCATGCTGACTAAAATCTCTTTGAACAACTGGGTACATATGGAAGTAGCCTGTAATGGTTTTGGCTGTTAAGTGAATGGACTCATATGGAATCCCAGAAAATGTCCATAGGGTGAAGTTTCTGCCAGGCACCATCAAGGATAGCTATGTGGATATAATTATGGGAATTGTAATAAAAACATTTTTCTAATTGATTAGTTGACCAATTAGACCAACATGGTGATCATGTTTTTCATGATCATCAATAATTCAAAGTGATATTTTGGTTTACCACCTGACTATTTTAAAACAATCCCATCTATTATGGAAGTGACCTATAGAAATGAAAGATATTAAACCAATAGAATTTTATAGAATTTTAACTGCATCACATAAAAATCATTCCAAGAGTACAGAATTCAACAGAAAATATTAGTTTCCTGTAGTGTTTTTGAGTAACCTGCCAAATTTAGGAGTTACAATAAATAGGCTGTTAGAAAATTCTCTTGAACAGATTTCTTTTCTCTGATAAAGTATAAATTTCTTCTCTGAAATAATGTATTTCAGTTATGAAACCCTAAAGATATGCAGAAAGAAGACCACTTGTTGACTGCAGTAGGACTGCTTCACATTGCTTCATAGTTGTTAGAACACATTGATGGATCCAGATCCAACAGGCTCCAAAAGCTATTTGTGCTCTTTGCTCCTACATAGGTTCCAATTTATTTTTCCATTTAAGTCAATATGAAGTCAGAAACCCAAATGCATCACTGGATATGAATGATGGTGGCTGTCAGAATGGGCTCTATATCCATTACAAGTAAGAGTAAATCAGAGAAGTCCCAAGGCTGTAATAATTTATGCCGGTGACATTAACCCCAGGTGGTCGGGGATTATAATATACCAGAAAGTCATGTTTTCCCCCAATTTACATTACATTAATCATAGCGCAGCTAAACATAAAGATCCAGCTTCAGGTTCAGTTGCATGTCATATCAGCTTCCAAATAAAAACTCAAAATCAGTTGCTATGACTTCAAGCATTGCCTAGTTCATCTGTGTTCAAATCCTCTGATTCAGGGAAAGGATTTTTTAGAAATCAATTATATCTTATTTATAAAACACTCAGCAATGTGGAAAGTCAGATTTAAAATAATTTCAAACTTCCTGGCCGTAAATTAAAGCCTATGGCCAGGGAAATCATTAGTTGTTTTTATCTTCAAATTTAATAGCTGTATTCTACACTGTATAAATGGCTTAGGAGCATTAGGGTTCTTAGTGTCTGTAAACTACATTGTTGGGACTTGTTTTTAAATATTTATAAGTCTACTGTTAAGAACAAATCATTTTCTCAATCTATTTCACTAACAGAAATTATTTATAAGTATATCATTAATTATTTAGATTTTCCTGGTATTATATATACATTAATAATTAAATGCATCTAATTATTAAATCATATAAATAAGATTTAGTTTCATTGATGAGCTGAAATGCAAACAGCAATTCTATCACTGTCTGTAAACATTTGAAATGAGATCCTCTTCAGTAACAAGCCCTCTTGCTTGCTAGAAGTCATGATAGTAACCTGCTGAGCTAACTTACTTTCTCAGTATCTTTGGTACATAATTACTGTACCCGTGACAGGTTTTGTATTCTCCCAACCAGAATCAGCTTCATCCACCTCTCACAGTTATTACAGTGCAGGTAGCCAGCAGTCATAATGCCAGCGTCTTTACACTGTCCACCAATTACCTCTGTGCTACCTAATGGCAATTACCTTTTATAGAGTAGGTGAAGACGTGATTCACACCCCAGGAACTATTGGCCATCTCCTCATTAAAATCCTCAAGGAGTGCTGCAGCTCAACAAAACGTATAATGCTGCGCCTTAATCCCAGAAGTTATAACCCATCTCAAGGGGCACTTTGATTTCTGCAGTGCCCCGGTATGCATGTTTCTGCAAAGTACCAGCGGGATCAGCTTCCTCAGTGCAGCATTTCCAAGCCGCGGAAGGGTGAGGTTCGTGCTCCCTGCTATACAAGATGACACAGTTAACAAGTTGCTGATTTCTCACTCAGTTGTGTCTTGTATAAAATATAATTACATGATGAGCAAAAATGTAACCTGTTTCAGCCCCTGATTATGATAAAGTTAGACTGGGTTTAAAAGCCTATCATTACTTATACGAAGTCTTCTGGTGATTACGGTTCTTTAGCATAAACCTTAAGCTAATACAGTCCCACTGCTATTTCTAGTCTTTCCATTATCAGGGATTACTCATGTTTAGTGATTATGTTCAGTGGCCCACGTGTGCAACTTTCGCAGCAGACAGACATAAAATCTTTACATCTTTTGAAAATGTGGAATGGCCATTTTCTAGGATTCTTTACCAGCATTGGAAACAAGTCATCATTTTGAACCTGGCACCTGAAGACCTGAGGTCTGGACTAATGACAGTACTTAGAAATTTGGTTTTAAACATTTTTCATCTTTTAAATATTTAGATGGAACAGGACACCTAGTGTATATAGTCCTCCTGGAAGCACTCTTAACGGAGGTCTTGTTTTCAACTTTTTTTTTTGTCTTGGTATGCTCTTGGGTACAGTCTAATTAATCATAGACTAAAAATTTCCAGTAAATTATAAAATGTAGATTTTCCAAATGGGATTTTCTGTTGTTCATAGCCAGTAAGCACCTGTTATAAGTAGCTGCCCTTAGTTGAATGCAGACATAAAATGTTCATAAATGTTTATTATAGAACTCCATGTTTTTAGTACCAGTTTGATATTTTCTTCTCAGGTCTTTATTTGGTAATGTAATCCTGAGATCTTTAATTGCCTGCTTTCATCATGATTTCTTTATTCTTTTAACCTATTTCCAGCCATGCTAGTTTATTGAGAAATAAAAGTAAGAATAATGTCAATGGTTTCCCAAGCAAAAGGACCCAAGGACTTTAGGACAATGTGAACTACAAGGAGAAAGAGCTGAGCTGATGCTAACTTACATGAACTTTTAATTTGAGGATAATGTAAGAATTGAATCATAATCTCCAATGTGAAGAAGTACATTAGCTTCCTAACTAAGATGACTTAACCTTAACTGTGAAAGTGACATTAATTACCTGACATACCTGTTATAATTATCTTTCCAGTGCTATGAAAGCTGAAGAATATTTATTTTCAAAAGATGGTGCATTGGCAGAGTATATATATTCAAACAATGAAGAACATGCAATCGGGATAAGAAGAAAACTAAGAAATCTTGTGCTCTATGTGTCCTATATTCAAAGAGAATTTTCTAGTATGTCTGTAATATTCTTTTTTTGCTTTGTTTTATTTTGGGTTTTGGTCATCTGGTTGATTTGCTGAAAAGCTGAACTGTAATCACACAAAATGTGGTGAAGAGATACAAGGCTGACTGAAATTGTGCACACCATAGGAAGCAAAGAGCAGAGTGCGTCCTATAACAGTGCGGTGCTACTTTTAGCAAGATTAAATGGCTAGTGAACTTCAGAAGAGAGCACACAAATAGATTGCAAGCATCATGCCTTAATGCTTTTATGTTACAAAGAACTCTAATTGCTCAAGCAGGGATGGGAAGTCAGAAATTGGAAAAAATCATGACAATAATTGCTCTCAATATAATCACTAAACTTCAGCCAAAGCTGTCCAACTTTCTGTTATATCACAGTCCTCCTTGGTTTGATTATGTACAGCTGTTGCATCTAATCCTAGACTGTGAATTACCTCAAGAAGAACTTTTTATTCTTTTTCTTTTTTCCTTGACTCAATGGGGTTTACATCTCTGAGCTCTTTCTATCTCCAGCTGTCTCAATCTATGATATCAGATTTTCTTCTACCAAAGTTACTTTGCTTAAACTATTTATGCATAGACATTTACACATGAAGTCAGTTATATCAGTATTCATATGTACCCAAAAATTCACTGAATCTCTTTTCTGGGAGGAATTCAACTGCATACTGTATTTTTGCTTGCAGGTTGCATATTCTGTCTGAAAAATTGTCCTAAGTAGAAAAAGTCTAAGGAGTCAGTGAAATGTTATGAAGACTGCACATCGTAATATGATCAAGTTTCAGAGGGTATCACGCTGAGTGCATATAGACTGAATTACACAAACAGGCTCTAAAATAAGTACCTCAGATACAAACAAGAGTAGCTTCAGTGGTCCATGGCTTAGCACAGGCTTTAAAAGCAATCCAGAACCCTACATAAATAATCAGGCAGCAAGTCTTCCCTGAGTTTTCTGTAGCTATGCATCTGCAACAGCCCTTGCTAAGCTCGTTTATAACTAGCTCAGATGAACCTGGATGAGCTGTAAGTACTACTTGAACTTGGGATATATAGCTGAGCTTTTTGTATAGCCAAACTCTGTGAGACGGTTTCATATTAATCTATATGTTTACTTGTTGATTATGAGCCTACTAGGTGTAAATAAAAGTATTAGTTTCCAGACGTCTCAAAAGACAGTCCTTTGATTTAGGCATGTAATAGTTCCATGTCACCTTATATTCACCCCAGCTAAAGAAAGGGTCTTGCTTCACTGTCAGTTTTTAGATCTGTCAAATGATAAGGCCACAAATAAGTGTATATAACAGTGTTAAAACTAGGCACATGGGCAGAAGTGGCAGCAGCAGACTGGAAACAGTTCTCTTTTGTCAATAGAGATTTTGCTTCTCTGAACTCTCATCCAATTTGTGAGTAATTAAAATTTAATGCTCTTTAACATGATTAGACAAAAATCTTAATCATAAGGCAGATTGACCTACATGTCTGATAAACTGAAAAAATGCCACCTTCTTACACAAATTTCTTCTGATTACAATTCTTGATGGGACCAGTTATTTGGGAATGGGGTTCTGCAGACTGTGGGCACAAGGGTATCAAGAAGTGGCTTTGAAAGTTGATTAAAGCACCAGAGCCAACTTATGTCATCCTAATGAAGTGTGCAGTACTACCAAACTGTACGTAGCTTCCAGAAGACAGACGGAGTTTCTAACCTTTCTTTATAGCCAATGTTTTTTGTGAAGGGAAATCATTGGAGTACATTTTAAAATTAAAATATCCTGAGGGTGGGATTGGATCTTGATCAAATCTGTACTTGATGATGATGAGATAAGACAAAATGAATTTTATTAGTAGGATGATAGTGGTACGAGATCATATAAACTCAGATTTGTCAATAATAAACATAGATTGGAAAACAGAAAAATATTTCTAAGCTCTAGCCAAAAGGGAAGTACTGAAACATTTCCAGCCAAGGTGGAGTATGATGGAGACAGTGTAATATGATAGAACTAAGAAATTAATGAATTAAAAATTAAAACTTGTGACCTTTGTCTTTGGGTGTTCAATTTGCTGGTATCCTCAAGAGGGGGCTGCTAAGACTCTTAGTTGTCATTTGTTGATTGTTGCTGGTACTGAATTTATATTGACATTAATTAAATCCGTGCTTGAAGGGTTCTGCTTGGAGACTTAACATGGCTAGAAAGAGATGCTGAAGGGATGCACTAACATGCTGAGAGATATTAACAAATCTCATAACTGATTAATTCATATACCCTCCTTTTGTCAGGATTAAAATGGTCACTAGACTTGTTTCCCAGAAGAAAATTTTTCCCGTGTCAAATTGTAGTCTATTGGATTTGGGATGGGTAGGAAAGAAAGAAGTCTGCCTTTCTCTGTAGCTGGGGAGCACTTATCTGGATAATCTGTATGTTTTTCCCTTAAGAAATTCTCTACTGTTATAGGGGCAAGGGATACTAGTAATGTCTTTAATAGCACACTTTTCCTTTAGAACATACATAATTTTTAGATTCTTACATTTCTGCTATAAGGCCATAAGCCTGTTAAAGAACACTGCATGCGCCATGCCTTGTGGTATATGGGATAAGGGTCTGTGGCTTATTCTGGACAAATCATCTTTTCTTGGCTGGCTAAAACTTCTGACTGCTGGACCCCTTCCATCCGAGTGCTTCTGTGCTCCTAGATCCATGTCTGTAATGAAGCCCCAGGTGCAAATTCCCCTGAGCTTTTAGATTCAGAGATCCATTTTTAATTTGGGTAAATATTATCAGAGATGGGCTGATAATCCCGTATGCAGATATCCTGACTGTGTCTTACTTCTCTTTTATACCAACAGCTATCCACTTCCACAGGGGAAAAAAAAAAAAAAAATGGAGCTTTCTAGGTAATTTTTTGATTCCCATGAACATTAAGCAAATATCTTCATTGAAATATCTGTTATAACTTGAAGAGTTCCTTGAGTGGTAATAGCTAGTTTAGATCCCATTATTTTATATATTAAGTTGTAGTTGTTTCTCCCCGTAAGCTTTATTTTGCATTTAGCAACACTGATTTTCCTCTGCCATTTTATTATTGAGACACTAAATATCATTACATATTCTTTAATTCTTCTCACCTTTCATTTTTACTACAATTAATAAATTTGTATCATTAGAAAACTTCCTCCCTTGCCCAGGTCATCTATGAACACGTTGAGCAGCACAGTCCCCAGCATAGTTCTCTGAAGGATTTTGACTTTAAAAACTGGCCATTTATTACCTAAATGTCATTTCAGGTCTTTTACTTGCTTACAAATCCAAGCAATGGCTTTATTTTGTATACCCTGGCAGCTTAATTTCAAGAGTACTTTATAAAAGATGGTAATATCTTTGGGTATCCAATCATAAACTTTCCTTGTTAGTGACATGTTTGAAAATTCATATTACTTCTGTAGAGTATCACTACCCCCACAAGGATGCTTATTCCCATTATATTGTATATCCATGCATCTGCCAATTCTACTCTTTTTAAGCATTCCTGTCAATCTACCTGAAATGATTTGCTGTACTTTTCTGAATTCCTCCTTTATAAAATTCTGAACTCCTACTTTGTAAAAATTATATCATATTTACTATCTTCCATTCTTTCCATGCTGAAGCAGATTTAAACAATACAGCATTAGGAGACTTGGAGGCCATTTTCAAAAGAATGCTTCTCATTTGGTGAGAATATGTGAAAGAGAAAAAATAAATGGGGCCAAATTCTTGGCTAGTATAAACTGACAAATATTGCCCATAATGTGCCACTGATCTAATTTGACGTGAGTAGCCAATCCACCAGAAAAAAATAATCAACACTTCAGTAGTCATAGAGGTCAGTGCAAATCCCGTAGTTTGCCTGGGAACACACCCAAGTGCCCAACTGGGCTTTACAGTGCCAATTTACTACTGCTACAGTGACAGTGTAGTCATCAGTATTCATTCTAACTAGGTTGAGGCCTTAATTAAACAGTAGACCCAACATAGGGCAGAACTTTGTCTTTCTACTGTGAGGACATTTCTGTCCTTTCATTTTTGTCAGGCCAGTATGTCCTTTCCTTAAAGGTGAGCTGAGGAGACCTTAAGTGTAAACATACTAGTGCATTTTGCTAAATTTACTAAAAGCATTAGTCCCAAGTGAGTGGTACAATACCAGAGGCCAAGATGAAAGTAGCTCAGACAAAAGATTTTGCCTCAGTCTGGCAAAATCTCAGTGCCATTCAGATAGGCAGACAAAAAGCCTCAGTTCCGTTCTGGGTGCGATCACTACCTACGTAGCTTCAAGTTAATTGAAACTTTTAATCCGATAACCTTTAAGCAATATGACAGTAGCACTTCTTACCTTAAACCATTTTTTTATTTTCAATGTTAAGTATATCTGATACGTTATGCTAACAAAATTGCAAATGTGACAACCTCAAAATATCATTTTAGAGTAACTTAGCAGAAGACTGTATTTCTAGGTTTTTAGCAGAAAAATAGTTTGAATGCAGAGGTTGAATAATATCAGCCTGCAGTGGAAATAGTGTGGTGGCATGCTGAAATGCAGGCACCGTGCAATGGGAAGACCACAGTTTACCAGATAAGCTGGGAATGTTCCAGTGGAAAATGTTCTTTTCATTAAAAAGTTAAAATTTTCATGAAAAAAATGTACTTTATGTCTGACCCTGGCTTTAGCCTGGATAGACCCTATTGTGTCTCTGTGTAGGGAAACACAGGAGTAGTGACTCTACAAGAAATAAGAACCCGACTCGTTTTGTCTGCTGAGGTCCATGAATTCAAGACCAGAGGTAGCCTTAAAAGGCTTACTGAAAGATTCTTCAGCAGGGCCAACTGGAGTCTAATTTTGTTAAATAAATGTATCACATTTATTTCTATGCCTTTTTCTGCACAATTTCCTGCCCTTGAACTGAAAAAGATTATAGTTTTCTTGTATTGTTCAAGATTTTGTGTTTCTCTGTGATTTATGGATCAATACCATTTGCCTTAATGAAAAAAACATTTTTACCTTGGTACCATTTTCTGCATAAAGTAGCTTAATTTAGTGAAGGCAGATTCCACCTGAAATATTTCCATTTAAGAGAGCTTATTTGTCTCAGACAGTATTTAAAATTGGCATGTGAAAATTATTCTGTGTGGCGATCCACATTCACATTCACATCAAATTTGAAGTTAAACATGTAACAGGAAACTTTGAATTACTACTATTGATGCCTGGTTGTATTAATATCAAAATTTATAATGCTATAACGTATGTTTATGGCACTGTAATTGATAAGGCTATTAATGCTATGTAGTATTAGCACTTGCAATTGTTTCACTATAAAACTAATTTATAGTTATGGTAGTAGTCTCTGACATTCAGCTTGAGATCTAAACACATTTCATAAATCCATAAAGTATTTTTGCATGCAAGTTCTGCATTTCTAAATAAAAAATAATTTGCACTCCAAGTTGAAGATTTTCTCAATCTGCTCTTCTCAATTTTGCTATTTATTTACCTGTATCCTCATGGAATCAGTTTCTCCATGCTTTCTAAAACAACTGCAGAGAAGCATATAAAAAACAATCAAGAACCTTTGCAAGGACCAGCAGGAATTACATTTTTCATAGACTTGTCTGTATCCTTCATTGTCGCTATAGCTGGGTAATACTGCCTGGGCTAGAGATGTGGTTGAAGTATTCACCAGCCTGAGAAATGCAGTAATAACTTCCAAAACTTCCATACTTACTATTTATTCTTATTTTAGAGATGTTTCATAGCTTTTTCTTAGCAAAGTGAGACTTATTCCTGATATAATGCTAACACCCATTGATGCTACTGGATGAACCTATTATTTCTGATTACTTTCTCTGTCAGGAACTGGTCAGTGAATTTCCATGATCGAGAGTGATCTTGGACCCAATGTTTCTTTTGAGTCTTTTTACAAATCAAAATCTTTTTTGAGCTTTGGAAGTTTCCTTCAACATTTCTGAAATAGCTACGTAAAATTATGATACAAGTAGAAAAACAAAAGCCATTTGTGTGGTTATTGCACGAGTGGACAATCTTTCCACCCCTGCTGTTATAAATCCTAAATTCTGGTTTTAACAGCTTCCATTCTGTTCACACATGCAATGTTGGCTATACCGTGTGTCACTGGAGACCATCTTCCTTGTAGCCTGCTGCACTCCAATATCTAAAATGATTTGACAGTCAAATTGGTTTAAATTTTAGGAATATTGTGATTTGAGCAGGACTTTTCAGCATCCTAAGCCAGACTCATTCCCTGTAAGAGGTGGTTTACCCTGCTTGTATGTAATTGTACATAGAAAAACATGCTTTTTGCCTAGCAAAGTTAACAGGTGAATAATGGACCTCATTCTGCCATTGACAAGAATGAATGAAAATTTGCAATGTATGAGTTGACAGATGAATTTTATAATTTTGAAGTGGAAAGATAATCTGTCACTTCATTTTTGCCCTTTGAAAACTGATGCTTTCCCCAGGAGGTAGGATGGCCATAGCAGAATAGCACATGTGCTCTATATACAGTTACAGGCCTCTCTGACAACTCCGGGATGCGCTCGTACATTGGAAAGGCTCTGAGCAGTTGTCTGAATCCTTTCTGTATACCTTTGGGCTGATAGGGGATTCCCAGTGGAAAAAAAATAATAAAAAAATAACCAAGCTCTTTGGCATACTCTATGCTTTTTATTCTAGCTGATAAGCTACTCCTTAGCTCCAGGAAGGCTTGATATCTTGTAAGACAAGCCACACTGAGATTTCCTAGTGGTTGGCCCCTGAGACATGAGCTCCACTTCGTCATTTTCTTTCATTCCAGGCTTGCACATTGATTTTGGAGGAAGATTTCTCAAAATCATGCAATCTATAAGGCTGATCTTGTTGTATCTGTATGAATCTTTCACATTACAAAGCAATGGCTACACCAGTGATTTCTTTATAATCCCAAAGTTACCGGGCTATTTTAAACAACTGAACTTGGTCTTTAAAATTAAAAGCAGGTATGATACAAGATAGCACAAAATGACTTAGAAGTCAGTCTGTTTCCCACTGACAGTTTCAGTGCCCATGAGCTCCGGTGAATGGAGAAAGAACAGAGCTTTCAGCATCCCAAACCAAATCCCAGTCTCCCACCCTCACGCTGCTCCCAGGCAGCCAAAGCCCAGACGCTGGCTCTCCCCACATACCCACGCCAGTGTGTGGCTGCTCAGGGGCTGGGAGCCACTGCCTCACATGCCAACAGGTTCCCATGGATCAGTGTTTCCTTCCTGCATGCTGACAGCAGCTCCTGCCTCCCCTGCTTTCACAGAGATACAGTAAAAGTGTTCACCTACTACCTTATTACCTGCGCCTGTGTACATCCTTCATCTAAAAAGCCATTCTGAGCCTGGCCTGCCTTAGCATGAAAATGTGTTTATCATTTGTATTGTCTTAGGGGCCTCCATCACAGACAATATTCAAGCTGTATTAGTCACTGCACAAGGATCAAATGCGAAGTCTCTACTCCAGCAAGCTCACACTCTAGCTAGAAGGCAGGGGACAGCAGACACATATAGACAGATGCAACAGGAAACAATGAAACAATAGTCATCCATATCAGAAACAGTGATTTATTTATTTTTTAATGAGTGCAACTAAAACCTGCAAACCAACTGCTTCTGGGGTCTATGGCTTATTCACCCTTATTTAGTAACACATGGGATCCAGCAAGTGCGGGAGCTACAAATCTTTTTCCTGTAGGCAATAGCAATATGCATCTTGCCAAGATTTTTTACCACATTAGGAAGATATTTTAAAAATTGGGACTGGAAAATTCAACTTTCTAATCTATTAGTTTATATTTGCATAGACTTTTTCTTACTATCATGAGGAAAAAGATTTACTCCACGGGAGGATGTAAAACTCCGTGTTTCTGTGAAATCCAGCTGCATGTAGATGAGAAAACAACTCCTTAGGAACTGCCTCCTCCCATTTGGTTAAGCAGGTGTGGAAGTTCTCCAAGAATGATTTTGAGGCACTGCTGTAAATTCAGAATAGAAATGGAAAATCATTTCCATTTCCCTTTCACGGGAAAAAAAAATCTGTTTTCTTTGAAGATTCTTAATGTTATCAAAATCTAGCTATACTTTCTCCACTTAGAAGAAAATGTAAGTGGGTAAAGGCTACAAAGAGTTCATTACTGTGCCAGGAACAGCACAGGAAAGCTGTGGTTTGGTCAGGCCCACTGAGGTTAACTAAAGGCAGTGTGTCTGCTATTGCTGACAGCAATGCTAATTATCTCTGTTTGGGCAGGGGCCCAGCAAGGATCCCAGCCAGCCCTTCTCATGTGTAAGATAACACCGACAATAGAAGAGTGACTGCAGCTTTTGTCTGAAGGATCACTTGTGTGCTGCACTATGGGCTGCAGTCTTGTGCTGCATAATCTCTTACTGAAGAGCCTACACCCAGCCATACAACCTATTCATCTAACAATGGCAAGTGGGCAAAGTCTGCCAAACAGTTTATTAACTTGGGATATAAAGTGAGTTATCCCCTTTTCTGTGACTTTCCAGCCACGATAACTTTAGTCTAAAGGTAATGGCATTGAGCGTAATGGATAATCCTTTTCCCACCATGTTTGACCTGGGTTTCCCAGTTTGAAATTGGTGTGTCTTGAAGAGGAGCTACTTCTTTAGATGAAGCAGGTTTAAAACAATAAATACCAATACATATATTGCCTTATCTACATCTGACATTCCTGTCACTCCTCTACGTAGACACGATTTAACCTTGCCATGTTCTGTTCTCTTGAGGAGAAAATTACAGTCCATTTCTCTTTTGATCTGTCATCTTGGAGCAGCTGGCAACTTGTCAGCACCCCTTCTGCAGACGGACATTTTACTGCTGAGAGTAATACCCCAGCAATCTGTACGTACTCAGCCTTGACAAAATGACCGCGTAATCAGGAGCCAAGGAGTCACTTTTCACACTGCTGTTGCGTTTGAGCATTTTTGTGGATTCATACTTCACCTACTTCCCATTATTGCAGGGTCTCTTAAGCAATCCTCCCCATTATAAAGAAACAAGTCCTTGAAGGTAAACAGCAATAGTCTTACAAGCAATAGAGATACTTCCTAGCTTTCAACAATGCCTGCTTAAGCATGTGCTTAAATTCAAGCAGTGTTCTCTTTTTAGCTCATGGAAGCCATGCATATGCTCTTGGAGGACTGAGATCAGTTGAGATGTATTGAGAAGTAGCTGTAAGTGGTGGAGACACTGCAAAGAAAGATCAGGAAAAACAAGGTGACATCCTGTCCTACGTAGCTAAGAATGTGGAAGCATTAATAGAACAAAAATGTACGTGCTACATGCAAATCTTAATGAAACTGGTGATTTAAAATCACAACATTTTTTTTAAATGCAGGTTTCCAAGTCTCATTAACTTCAAACAAGAGGATTCATATTCTATTTAACTAGACTTCACATTGAGCTACTTTTCATTTACAGTATATTCCTAAAGGTAGAAGCAGCAGGGAGATGAAATGACTTCATTTACTGGAATTACAGCTTCTTTTATATAAAACGTTAATCATTTTATATATGACAACCTTATGCTTAATGTTGCTAGAATACTCCTCATAAAACATTATTTTGTGAATGCATAGACTCTCCTACTGAGCACATAACAGCTTTCAGCGGATGTGCTAATCCAGTTTGAATATGTGTAGTATTTAATCTTAATTATGATGCTGAAGTCTATACCATGTTAATTATTCATTTTGCATGTTCCTTGCACTTTATTGTAATTCATAATTTCCTTAATCAAAATGTAGCTTTTAATTATAACTTTAAAATTTGGATGAAACCTGCCTGGTGAGCATAAGCAGACTTTTTTGTTTTGCTTAGATTTTAGCGTAAGATGACAAGGGGAAATTTGCCGAATTGGTGAGAAAAGAGTGTTGAAGGAACAACATTCAACCAAGTAAGCAGCATCTCCCCAAGCCCTCAGCATGGCCCACTGCGGCTGCTAGGATCAGCGAGGACTCTTCTGCTGACATTTGCTAAATCAGAAATCCCAAGGCCTGAGAGCACAGGGTGATTTTTAATCTGGCATTCTTGCCTCCTTTTCATCAGTACCGGAATGTGGTAAGCTTCTGCAGGTAGTGTAGTGCATATTTGTTTGAAAAGCTTTCAAACAGGATAAGAAGACTGCCACAGTACACAGGAAAAATACTACGTAGAATTAAAAGAAGCCATTACCGTGCCAACATCCTTAACAAAATGTATTAAAAGAGATGAGAAAATTTAGCAGAAAAATAGAAGAAAATGGATAGTGAGGGTTACTCTGAACAGAGATTAGGAGTAGAAAGAGTCTCTTTTTTAAAGAATGGCAGGAAACAATTAACTTGGGGTAACAATTTTAAACTACTGCTGCTTCTTCTATAGAATAGGCTTTAAATAACAGCTAGGTGTCAAGTTACAAATGTTGGGAATGCTGAAGATGATAGATAGTGTCATATCTCAGTGGCAGCATTTAACTGAATATTTATATGACACAGCAGAATAGCAAGTTCTAGCTTTTCTGGGTTCTGTTTCATTTTAAATGCACGTATTTTTAAGTGGTAAAGTACTCAAAAACGACTGAAGGGAAAACAGTATCATAAATGTGTACATTAGCAAGCAAGTCAGAGATGCATGCCCTCTTTTCCTTTTTATTCTTTCTGGAGTCCTGGAGGAATAAACTCAGAAGTACTTACTTAGGGTTCATATTAGCATCCAGAGAAGACTAAAACATATATAGTCTCATAAAGGAAACCTCTGCGTCTTGGCAAGTATGTTCTTGCAAACCCTTGCCATGCCATATTTACAACAAGCTATTGATGAAAGGTACTTGTGGAATCACCACGGAGGAAATCACCCCTTTTTAGCCTGAAAGATATATTGGCAAATATGAACTGCTACACAAGCTTTGATATGAGCTGCAGCTGCAGCTCCTCATCTGTCTGGAATGTCAGAGTTCAGTAGCTACACCTTTGGTCAGATGTGCTGTGGCAGACCCCAGATGACTCAAGGAATATATCTTTTCTCATTAGTTATGTAGTCATGAAATGACCTTTAGAGGGAAAATAAAAGTTCTAATGGAAAAAAATTAATTTGTGTCTTAGGATCTATTTTCCTTATCTAGGATTTGGCACTTCAGTTTTGGCTTACAGATAGAACAACTCATGTTCAAAATCCCTATGGGGCAAAATAACCTTCTTTATGAAGTTACCCGTTGTCCCCTTGTCACCTGGGAGCTGCTGAGCCAACCAACTCACATGTTAACATATTGCCCGTATTCAAGAATGAGCTACTTACAAAAGGGCAGCAGGAGAGGCTGAGCACAGAGAGAAGCACAGGAAATTGTTAGGCGGACGGATCTGTTGTTTTCATGAGTAACAATTACAAGTGTCACCCCTCTTGCTGGGATTCACTTTTCCATGAGGTCTGTGCTGCAATAGTCTAAAATTGGCTGGAACTTTATCACCTTATTAATGCTTTATCAGTGAGAGATCATTACCCAAGGTTCTTTGGCCTGTATGTTGAGACATATGTATCATGTCTCCATCCCCTATGACCATTTTACATTGCAGTTTTAGCCATTTGAAAGGTGGTACCTCACGAGATTTTACACATGGAGTTGTAATATCTTGCAGAGATGGTACGTTAGTTCTTTGCTCAGTTGTGTCTTGGGTTTTGTTCAAAATATTTGCATAAGAGGAAAGAAAGGTAACCCATACTGAAGGGATATGTGGCAGTTTATGGGTGGAATGTGCAATTTTTAAATCTCTTTTTCATATTGATATTAATGGTTAATATTCTGCATTTTAGAGGCTTTCGAAAAATAATTGGTATTCCAGTGATGCTGCAGACTTTTATAAAGCTGTTGTGACATTTAAGAAATTAGCTGTGAATAAATCAAGGATCCTCTGGAATACACTGTGGAAGTGCAGAGTGATTGGGACTGTAGCTGTCATAAGCAAATAAGCGATCACTGTTATTTTTTGGGCAAGCTGATATCATGGAGAGATTTTTGGTTTATGTGTTAAATCTGAAGTACCTGAGGATAGAATGCTTTTTTAAGTTAATGTAAAAGCTCAAAATAAGAGTTTTAATACATTTCACTCTTTTGCTGTCTTCTAGAAACCTTGTTCTTTTTTTTGCCTTTAGAATGTTTATGGTCTAATTATACAATCGCTCAAAATACATTCATTGTAGAAGAGGAATTCTCTTTCCAGTTTTCAATCACCTGTACAGGATTTATGCATGTTACAGTCCATTTTACTGACAAGGGGATACATCCTAGACAAAAGAGTGTGTTTCACTAATTTCCATCTTACTGGAAGTTTTGAAATCTTTTTATATATCTTATTTAGAAGATACTGCTACTATTCTACAATTCCCAGAGCTGCTTAGGAGATGCATTTAAAATACATTTTAAAAGTTTCTTTAACTAAACAGCTTCAAAGGTATCTATTTAAACCATTTTGGTTCTTCTTAAAAATTTAATCTCTTCTCATTCCTTCCCCATTTTCCTAAGCCATACTCTGCTAAGGTTTGACCCATAGCATAACTGAAGGCAGTAAAAAAATTCCAAGAACAGTACAGCCCTTTCAAGCTTTTCCTAGTGTTCTTTGAGTTCTCTTCTGTTCTCATTTTCATCTTTTATTATTGTCATTGGCTATTTCCTAGCTCTCCGGTGTTTGTGTGATTCTTCGCTTCTCTTTGGCTGTCTTCCATGGTTTCCAGGTCTTTGTGATGTTCAATGAGTTGATCATCTTGCGAGACTGTGCAGAAAGAATATTGATGTGTATATAGGATATCATAATGAGACTAAAGCCTTTTAAATGAGTTATGAGTTACAAAATAAATATTTAGAATTTTATTTCAGAAAAGATTACATAATTTAAATATTAACACAGATTTTTGCAGAAGCTGGTTGACTAGGCTTAGAAAACTACAGGGGAGTGGGCAAACCAAGAATAATAATCAATGGCAAATCATATTAATTCATTTTCACAAATCATTTATGAGTAGTCATGGCTGTTTTGTTTGTTAGGTGTATCAAATTACTAGCTGAAGGATTTATGCAGGTTATTTCCACCTGTGGTCTGTTTGCAAATTCTGCAGTATGATTATTTACTGTCATTAGTTGTGACATATGATTATTCACCTAAATCACATGATATTTCTTCTTTCTTTAATGGATTGTTGAAAAAAAACCAGTGAAATAAAAATCATGTGGCTTTTGTTTGCTATTCACCTAAGAAATAAGATTCTTACTAACCATTTCCTAAATACCTAGGGCAAACTAAAATCACTGGTACTAAATAAATAATAACTATGGCTGAATAAAACCATATTATATGGTATTGAACTGATTCTAACAGGAGATACCAGGACAATATTACTTAACTATTTAATTTAAAACTGAAATTGTGTTTTAGAAGAAACAAATGCCCCTTGTTTATACCCTATTCAAAGATGACTGAGATCTCCAATTTGCTTTTAAAAATAAATTATTTTTTCTCATAGCTGTCTGGCACAACCTCACTACACTGACCTGACTATGGTTCATGGACAAATTGCGGTGTCCTACATGAGGAAAGAATGAGTCCCAAATCCCCAAAAAGGATTATTTTTATATCATATTCAACTGATCTGAGACTAGCATTAGCTAAGCTGCTATTGTTTCTTAACTTACAGTCATACTTGATAACTATATTTTAGTCTTTCAAATGCTATAAACTAAAGCTGAAATGTTTAAAACACAGTGATAATAAATAAAATACGAGATCTACAGGAATTGAGGGGGTTTATGCCAAAATGTTTCATAATATTATCAAGGAAGTAGTATTTCCTTAATTAGGCTTTTTTAAACATTTAAAGATGTTTCTTTATTGACAAATACATATCTGTGTTCTCTTAAAAAATTAAATGTGTAAAATCTATACTGAAATTGTGTAGAGATAAACAACTGAAAGCAAAGATTGCAAGATGAGGCTCTACGGTCTGTGGTCTGTTTTGTTTCAACAATTACAGGTTTTACTCCTATGAAGTCAGTTGATTTTAAAAATACACAAAATATTTGAGAAAAGATTGTGATGTATTTCAATTGCTTTTTGTTACCTTTCATCTTTCTACTTATATTTAATCTTTAATGCTGAATGATTGGTGAACACTGGAATTCTACATTAAAATCCTACATTCCTTGGAGATGTTGGCTCAGTTCTAGTTTGGAGCTGCCCCAGGAGATGCAGTTCAATATTACTATCTACTGGAACCCTGAAATAACCTGATAACTTCAACTTTGTGGCATGGTTTGTGCAGTGCAGCATCATGTTGCTACACAGAGACTTGAGGTTTTTTGGTACGGATTTGGAATCTGAGGCACCACACTGTTTGAGAAAAGATGCATTGCAGAAGTGATATGCTCGTTATCTTAGAAGGACATTGGCAGTGCTGCAGAGGGGCATGGGCAACTGACTGGCCAAGAAGTGATAGAAATAGCAAGTATGAAAGCAAAATTGTTCTCTGCTTTTTCAAAAATAAATTGTAAAGATGCTGCAGAGGGAAAGGTAATTGAAACACCCTATCACTGCTCATGATGATAAGAGAATCTTGCAAATAGGTTAGGAGAAACACAGTGGCTATCATTGCAAACTATGTAAAAATGCCAGTTGTGTTCAACACTATAGACTACTATCCAGCAGGTGGGACAAAGCCAGTTAGAGATTTGTTTAAAAAGCCTTTTTCGTAGGGATGTCTGACTTCACATTAAAGACTTCTTTGTCAGCTGAAGGAATGATATGAGATAATTCATGCTATTTTAATGGTTCACAGATGTCTCACTTCAAAATACATTCACCATTAAAATAACCTATATCCTTACAGTCATATACTTCGTATGTCTGTCCTCTACTACATATGGAAATAAGTGTGTATAATCATCTGTATAACTTTGAGGTTAGGTGTCCTTGAGATGTATTTATCAAAATGCACATCTAAATTATGAATATCAGATCACTGATCTTGGTCAGATCAGTGTGTCACACACATGTTCAAGGACAATCTCAACGTAGGTTATATGTATGCCTGAGTATTTTGCTTATCCAGGTGGAAAGTACAGTTATTTTGATGATTAATACTGTTACTCAGACTACGTTTTATATCACAAAACATTTGATATGCTGAAAATTTTTGTTATGACAAGACAATATAAATATTAAAAGACATTATGTTCCCTAATTTATAGATATTGATTTCCTAACTAAATCTCATTTTTGGAGGCAATGGCTTTAAAAAAACCTAATGATTTTTTTGGTATTTGTACTTTGTTTGACTTTAAAGCAGGATATGCAGAGAAACCATGCTGAGGAATTTCCTTTGTCAATGATTTAGTTTGCTTTCAGAACTGACTTTCCATAGTACTCAAATGTTTGATACTTCTGTATCAAAACTATAGAACTACTCTGACAGACTATTTTTGTCAGAATCCTAGCCCATCATTATTCCAATTGGTTTTGTAAAATATTCCATCTTTTGTAATCATTCCTCCCTGTTCTTGAATTTAATACTACCTGGATTATTCAGTAATAATTGCTTATGCGTTGTGACACTAAAGGCCGTAAGATTAAATTCAGCATGCATTCATGTAACAGAATTGTAATTTGTACTTGAAAATTAAGCACTTGGAAGTGCGACAGAAATACTGCTCTGAGATTGCTCATCATATATTTAATAACAATCACTTTTTTAAAAGATAAATTTGGGTTCTAATTTGTGAGCTTGCCAGAACTGCAGGTTAACAGCCAAGGTTTACGGATTCTGCTCCGAATATTGCCAGTGTATTCCTTCCTTGACTTGAAGAAGTTCAGCGATTTTTCTTAATTTCAATTTAACCAATGATGGAAATTTTACATTGTTAACATTTGCCTCATTATGGGGGTAAGAATATTTGATGCAAAGGACTCAACATTCAGCCCAATAATTGTGTTGGAGGGTTTACTTCAGACCAGTTTGGTTCTGTGAACTGAACGCCTGCCGGCGCCACTCCAGGTACCTTCCCAGCGCACATTGTCTGCTTTAGTTCCCACGCATTCTGCAACTTCCCTGCAATGCAAACCAGAGCATTTGGTTCCCCCCCCAAAACTAGGGACAGTTTGGAGAATGGCCTCCAAAGCAACTGATTCAAACTAGAATGCTGACAAGCAACACTCACCAAATAAAAGACACGAATTAAATTGCTTCCAGTTGACAACATATGAGGATGCTGGGAAGGTTCAAAAGGAGCTCTGCACTTCTGAGTTTCTCCTGTGCTGGAAGTACAAGACCTTCCTCCTTGTTAACAAGGCATTACAGAGTTAAAATTTGGCAGAAATTTTATTGGCACAAAAGGGAAATGCTTTCAAGAGAACAGACGTCCCAAACGGATGCTGTAAACCAAAGCAGCGCTATTTCATCGTGGCACAAGAGTGCCTCTTAAACGTTCCTCTCATAAAAGGAATCCACAAGACACATAACCTAATGGATTTTTATTCCCAAATGAAGGACAGATACGTTGACAATTGACAAGGAGCAAATCCCCCTGCAGCTTTGTTTGTAGCTAGGAATAACTTCAGATACTAGAAGGCAATTTCTACTGCCAGTTCCGCACACCTGGAACTGTGGAACTCCATTGATGTGAGAGAATGTGGCTGTAGCACCTCTGTTCTCAAACAATTTGGGAAACTAATTGTTTCCTAGAAAAGAGAGTTGAAACATTTGAAAATAAACTAGGACCCAGTTTTATTTCCAGTCTTTTTTTTTTTTTGTTCAGGTACAGGTACTCTCTGTAAACAATTTAAAGAGTTCTTACTTGCATCGGCTTGTGCTCAGTGGGTATTTGCTTTTAACAATGACTTGAACTTTAATAAGTTGGTACCCATAGCTTGTGCCATGTTGCTTCAAGAGATGAAAGCTTATGACTAAAATAAAAAAGAGGGTCACATGATTTTAACTGCCAGCGAGAAGCAGAATTAGAGTTACGTTAGAATGGTTACTGTTTTATTTTTGTTACTAAAAAAAAAAATAATGGTTTACTTTAATTTCCTTAGCACTGTTCCTTTATTCCAGAACTTCCTTTACTTATTTTTTCTGGGTTGCTTTTTTTTTTGAGGGGGGAGTGGGGCTCATTAAGGATGTGCAAATCTGAAGACCGTTAATGCACTGCATATTCTTTGAACTTTTACCCAGATTACAAAACACTGCCAGCTTCTAAGTACCAAATGCAAAATTACAGCCACATGCTCACTATGTCCTCTTCAGTACTGCTAGCAAAGATGCTTTGTTAACATTAATATGACCATTTAGATTTAGTATCCTGTTCAAAATAGCTGTGGCTGCCTAGTTCTGAAACGCAGGCAAAACCAGAGGCACAAGGCCACACTGACATCTGATTAAGCCGAGGTAAATCCATGGACTTCTCTGCAGTTTTTACCCACTTAAGTGAAGGTCCAAATAAGTACTTGCACATTTATTGGAACTACTCCTGGTTTGTAAGTGAGCCAAATCAGCAAAGTTTGGCTGAAATTGTCATGGAAATGTCTCTTTTTATATTTTGTTGGGGTTTTTTAGTGAGTTTGAGTTTGAATAACCTTTCTATGATAATTAATCATTTCAGATCCTATGAATTTATGATTATGCATGTACCTCAAAGTAGAAAATATAGCAAAAAATTAAACAAAAATGTTAATCAAATTGTGTGTGGGGTTTTTTTTTAACTAGTATTTGGTTTGAACTAACATTTGAAACAGTATTTCTGAGATTATTGTATGTGACTGCCTGTTTGGAGTAAACTATGTAGTAGAAGGATGCTGAACCATGCTGTTAGCATCATACTTTTAAAATGATAATCTTATTCAGTGTTTGCTAATGAAATTGAACTAAATATTCAGGATGAGACCATCTGATGTTATACTTGCACTGGAAAGAAAATTTGCCTTACTGTTAATACTGCTAATACATATTGATAGGTAAGAAATAGAGTAGTTAACTGGAACATAGAGTTGGCATCGTTAAAAAAGAGTCCTGTCTCCATGCCAAAAAGTTATTGAATACAGCTGTAAAGGACTTGTTAATTGTAGACATCCTCAAAGGAGCCAGCTGATCGTTAAGGCTTTAGTGCCTTTTCCAGCTGCATTGCATGAGGGATATGTGTTTAATATATTGGTGGGGATGAGACTGCTGCTAGTTGAAGCACAAGCTTCTTAACCTGTGTGCGTACAAATGCTCTGAACCTTCACATTTCTAACAGTTACTTTTCTTGCAGGGCTTGCTGTTCTTTTTAGCCATAAGAAGCCAGTGCAGTACCTGATGCAAACACACCATTAGGGCCTGGGGTGAGTGTTTGATTTCAATGTTGTTATGGGGTCCCTAGCTATTAGTCTGTGAGCAATGCTTTGTGCACCACGGCTGTAACCTCTTTGGAAGAGGCAATGGCCCAATAGCTTTCTCCAAAGGCGGAGTTAACTATGCACTGCTTGATCAATATACTTATACTGGTTGTGTTCAAATGTATAAGCAAGGTTAACTGTGTGTATGTAAACACTGCTGGTTAGCTAAGAATGCACATTGGCGAGCGCTTTCTAAGGTGTAATAGTTGAGCATGCTGATGAGTTAGAGATGTTGAATTTGCGTATATGTACTGATGTTATATATGAAAAATATAAGCTTTGCTAGATTTGTCCAATGATAATTTATAACACTTTTTTTTACCCACAAACACATTTACATTCTGCGTGCCCCCCCCCCCCAATGGTAGTATTTTTAGAAACACAGGAAGACTTAGAGAAGCAATTTCCAGAGCTATTACAAATTGAAGTGAAAGGTAAGGAGTTGTGTTTAAATCAGCAGAAAGAAATTATTCACTGTCTTTAATGTTTTTTAGGATTTTTTTAAATTAGGATTTTTTAATGTAATAAAGATCTGTATAATACACAGGTTAAGATCTTTAATTTAACATGGAAATGAACTAAAAAGAAGAGTATTTTACTCTCTCTGAATTTGCATTGCATAATTGCATTTTAATGGATTAACTTAATTTCACAGACCTAAAATGAATTTGAACCTAATAGCTGAACCCTCACCACATGGTGTTCTCATTGAGGGTTCAAAGCAAGACTCTGTTACCTACAAATTATATTCTTGGTTTCAGTGGTGAAAGGATAATGCATACTGTAACATAAATTACAAATAGTCATAGTATTTAAATAAACATTTACAAAGTACTACTGTTCGATGCCTTCCATTTATGTCCCAGTTCCACCTCTGTTTCTAGTGACCAAAGTAATGCTGAAACAATTGGGGAACTTTTTTAGGTAGCCATGCTAAATTTGGATTATCCTGCTCCTAGAAGCAGAAAAAGACATTGTCTCCTTGCATGTATGTCTTGTACTCAGCCTTTAGGTCTTTTACAATTAAAGGTAAGAAAAAGTACTTCCTTATCAGGAAGGTTTGGATAACTTAAATAAAAAATTTAGTGCAGGCTCCCTTTCAAAGGACTGTGCTTATTCCTCCCCCAACAAGTCAGCTAAATTAGAACAATTATCAGGTATTGCAGGAGAGTTTAGATATGACTTTGAGGTATATGTCGTGTACGATGTACTGTTCTTAGCTCTGGCTCAGGAGATGCCAAGCAACGCACTCTGATTCCATATTCTGCTTGGATTCTCTAAAGGCTTTGACAAAACTTACAAAAGTTTTATAAGGAAGCTGAGCAGCCAGAGCAGTAGAGGAAAGATCATAGCTTGATAAATAGCTATTAAAAGATAGGGAAGGTAGAGTAGGAGTAAATGGGCATTTCATAGATGCAGTCCTTACAACAGGTTAGTCTTACAATTGCTCAAGCTTACCAGCAGGTTTCTACTGAGACCTGTGTTGTAATGTACATTCATAAAGAACCTGGAAGGGAGTCTGCTGAGAGGCAACAGTTTTATGACTTCTTTCAGGATAGTGAGGCTGAGCACTAGCTGTGAAGAGTTTGAGAGGAAGGCCAATAAAATGAAGGCGAAATTCAGCATAACTTGAGTGGTTCACATAGGAAGAAATTATAATTTTTTTTTATATATACAGCATTGGTCTCCAAGCAGACAAAAAAAAGTCCAATATCTTGCTCCAGAATCATAATAATAGGTAGTTCCATGGAGAAGCTGGGTTTAGCCATCTCCAGGAAAGCAGGGCTCCATCACACATAACGGGTACTTGGGAAGACAAATGCCATCACTCTGAATGTTCCCCCCTTCCTCCTTCTTCCCCCAGACTCATATGCTGAGCATGACATCATGTGGTGTGGGATATCCCTTTGGTCAGTTGGGGTCAGCTGTCCTGGCTGTGTCCCTCCCAGCTTCTTGTGCACCCCCAGCCTGCTCGCTGGTGGGGTGAGAAGTGGAAAAGGCCTTGACCCTGTGTAAGCACTGCTCAGTGGTAACAAAAACATCCCTGGGTTATCAACATTGTTTCAGCACAAATCCAAAACACAGCCCCATACTAGCTACTGTGAATAAAATTAACTCTATCCCAGCCAAAACCGGCACAGCTAAATAGGAGAAAAAATAATCACATTAAGTGCTGGTTGACTATTATGAAAGGAATAAAGGATAAAACAATAACATCAGTATGCCTCTGAATAATCCAGGACTTGCCTACATCTTGATTACTGCATGCAGGTTTAGTTCCCTGAATTCAGAAAGTGGGTACTGAAGGTGAAGAAGCTTCAGAGGTAAGAAACAGGAATAAAGTATGGTCTGGAAGAGTTTCCATACAGAAGATGACTCATTAGGCTGAAACTCTTCAATTTGGAAAAGAGATGACTAAAAATCTGTGATGCTCTACGAAATGATAAGCTACTAGAAGAGAGTGGGTAGAGAACTGGCTCAGAACAAATGAGAGGTTCTTTATGTAATGGATATAGGACGTGTAAAAATCATTGAGAAAGGATGTTGCACTTACTAACATTTCAGAAGTATCTTGAAGGGACCTGGGATAGGGACATGAAAGAGAAATCTATTGAGAATTACTATATAGACAAAAGCCCATCCATCTCAGGAAGTCCTGTGTGAAAGGCATGTAAGGAGGAGGGACCTGTTTGTCGTATTCTTAATTTTCTTAGGCAATCACTAGTGACCAGGATACTGGGCTACATGGACCTTTGGTCTTCCTCAGTATGTTTTTTCTTCTGCTTCTCATACCTATGTAACTAGGTACTCAGAAAATGAAGTCTTTCTTTTCAGGAGGTAAACTACTTTTGCAGTACTGTTCGTTCTGGCGTAAACATCTACTAGCATGTCTGAAGAGGTGTTAGACCTGCATAAGATGGCATTGAGGAATAGTAGGCTTGGACTTAAGAAACGTGTGCTGTTTTTGAAATGCTTTTGTTTATACTCTTACTTATACTGTTAAATAACTTGTTTTAAGAAGACCACCTAATGACATAATTAACTGATCAGACTCCCAGAGGAAAAGACATGATTGGGGTTTTTCCACAGAGCTGGAGTTTCTGTGTGTGTTTTGTGTTGTGTGACAGCATTATGGGGTCCCCTGCCAGGGTATGTGAAGGCGCCAGGTTTGGTATCAGTGCATTGTGCAGAGCGGATGTCATAAGGCCTTAAACTACAAAACAGTGCATTTGACTGGAAAGAAAATATCTATAAAAGTTTGGTTGGTGTGCTGCGCTCCTTTCACCAGGAGGTTGTTGAACTATGATTGCTAACTGCTTTCACAATAGAGTGTGTTTAGAAAACAAATACTTCATTTGGTTCCAGTTTGACTTCTATAAACCAACTTTGATAAGATGAGAGTTGAGATAACTGCTACTTGTACTTAATTTTACAGTTTCCTGGTCTTGCCTTGCTCTCTGAGTCAACAAACTTTCATCTTGGCTTGGAGTCATCCACAGACTTATAGGTTAAAAATTACAAAACTCTGGAAGATGACTTCCCATGTAGGGTTTACAGATGCTAGGAACAGGTGGAAGTGTTCTAGTCTTCCGTAAAGTGCCATTGCTAATTAGCAGTGGGGGTGTCATTAACTTCTTTTTTGAAGGGACTTTTTTGGGGTTGGGATTTTTTGTTTGTTTGTATTGTTTTTTACACTTTACTGCAAACTATGCTAAACTCTTCTTTTGGAGCAAACGTCACAGAACACATCTGGCAAAATGGAGCTGGTTTGTGCTGATTCATCCTCTGCATTATTGCACCCAATGATGCTAAGTGGACAAAAAGGAAATATGAATAAGAATTATAGGATCCAGTTGGCAGATGATTATATTGAACATGTCTGATTAAATCTTGTATTAAAAGGCTTTCATGGGCTTTGATTTTTAGACTAAGTAGCACATCTCTATCTCTTTCATGAGATCTAAATTATCCTAGTTAATAGTGGTTTTGTAAAAAGGCAAGTTAAATTACAGAAATAATCATATGCCTCTGGTATTTATTTTTCTCATTACCAAACATATCACAAACACAGTAATAGTATACAATAGGAACATAGATATTTCCTGATGTTCTTATCCCCAGGTAGCTTGACTGTTAACCTAATTGCCTGGCTACTTAGAATGTGGAGGGGAAAAAAAGGGATTTGAGTCACAAAACTTTAAAGTCCTTTATAAATAAGAAAGTTACAGTTAACAATTTACACTTTGAATAGACTGTCTTGGGGTTATATAGCTAGCTCTGCTGTGATGTATAGGTACCTCTCAAATAACTAAAACAGTAATAACAGCCACAATCTCTCACTCTTCTTTTCCAGATAGTAGAACAAATAAACTTATCAGCTTGTAGGAACTTCATAGGTTCAGCAGGCATGTTGTTTGTGTTTGAATTATTTAGGGAAAGCTAATTTTAAAGAAATGAGTTCTGCAATTAGAAATGAAAGGTTTGTATTTCATTCCATCCTAGTTTTTTAAGTTCTCTTTGTTGCAGTTGTACACTTTCATGTGTAAATTGCTTTGATACTTTTGGGATAAGATTCGTGTCAACCATTCAAAGCCATTTCAAAAAAGAATCTCAGATTTTGTGAAAGACAACTTGTCGGGCTACCAATGCCCTGAAATTTGGATTTGAATTACAGAATATCTTTATGAACCAATCAACATTAATTAATCATCGGAAAATACCTTCATGTACCATGCATGCTTGAACAATTCATAAGCTTCATCCTCATCAGCTACATGCATTGGTAGTGATTTCATGTTTAGCACCTAGTTTAGCAAAACATTGTGGAAATGAGCAACATCCTGAATGCCAAACTGATGGTTTGTTAACATTAAGCCAACACTAAAAGCACATGGATTTCTAGGGGTTTTCTGAGGTTTAGCGTCCAGTTTATGCCTTTGAAGAACCGTAATCTTGTGCTTTGCAGGATCTGCCCTTTAAAAGACAATGTCTAACTTTATGTTTCAGAGTTAGCTAGGGTAATGAAAGCAGGCTCAGAATATTATCAATTTTGAATGGTGAAAGGATAAATTATTCTGAGACAAGCTTAAATATGTACACTAACAAGATACAAGAGTTACAGTAAGGGCCCTTAATTATCAAGAAATACCCTGACCAGAAGTAGTCACTTCTTTAGAAACAGGAGACTGTTACATAATATAAGCAAACATAGAACCATTAAGGTTGGAAAAGACCTCCAAGATCATCAAGTCCAACCATCAACTAACACCACCATGACTCCTAAACTAGGCCCTGGAGTGCCACGTCTACACCTTTTTTGAACGCCTCCAGGGTTGACGACTCCACCACCTCTCTGGGCAGCCTGTTCCAATGCCTAACCACTCTTTCGGTAAAGAAATTCTTCCTGATGTCCAATCTAAAGCTCCCCTGATGCAACTTGAGGCCATTTCCTCTCGTCCTATTGCTAGTTTCTTGGGAGAAGAGTCCAACACCCGCTTCACTACAACCTCCTTTCAGGTAGCTGTAGAGAGTGAGGAGGTCTCCCCTCAGCCTCCTCTTCTCCAAGCTAAACAGCCCCAGTTCTCTCAGCCGCTCCTCATAAGTCTTGTTTTCCAGACCCTTCACCAGCTTTGTTGCCCTTCTCTGGACACGCTCCAGCACCTCAGTGTCCTTCTTGTAGTGAGGGGCCCAAAACTGAACACAGTATTCCAGGTGCAGCCTCACCAGTGCCCAGTACAGGGGCACGATCACTTCCCTAATTTTCATTTCCTTCATATACTTTAGTGACATTTTTGATGTAAAGATGACACTTGACGCTACAGGGCTACTTCTCCTCCTCGCTCCTTTTTCTTATTGACAGTGACATGTTACTTTGTGGGGAAACTCTTAGGACCTCCATTGAATATCTCATAGTGGCAAGGGTATTTTGGTTGTTGTTTGGGTTTTTGCTTTGTTTTGGGGTTTTTTTGATAAGATAAAAAAAATACCTATATATGATAGTGTACAGTTATTAAATTTCCCCCTATACTCAGATTTGGTTAGTGATATACCTGAACTTCCATCATTCTTGGAGAAAAATCGGCAATTACATGCCTTGCTATTGCTGATATTTACTCCTTGCTCACTGTACACATGTAAAACGAACATTATCGGATGCTAGAAGCAAACACTTGCAGGGCCAGGATCCCCCAGAATAAGACATACAGTCCATGCCAAATCCCAACAGACATGCGTGTAACTAGAAAAGATAAGCTCTAACCCCTGGGAAATGGCTTGGAAATCCAAATCACTTTAGTGCAAACTTCTCCATTGTCATTCATTGAGAGATGTGCCTCATCTTGGAGCCAATTTTACCTCTGGTCCACATCGACTTGAAGTTGGCTCACTGTGGCTATTGTAAATTATTTATGGGAGGAAAAACTGAATCATGGAGCTGAGAAGATCTAAAGTGTTATTGTTGGAAAAAGACATGATTAGTATATCACTTAGAAACGTCTTGTTTTTTTAAGCTTTTCTCATTAGGCTGCTTTATCTCTTAAAGCACTGGTGGTTAAAAATTTGAAAAGTTTATAAACGGTAATAGATCTAAAGGCTGTTTACTCAGTGAAGAATGTGTTTGAATTCTGACTGTGTTGTTCTAATATTTTATTATGTGTGCCCATTTTATATTAATTTCCAGTAACTGTCTCTTCAGTTTCAAAAATGAAACTGGAAAAATTGTGACAAAATCTAGTCTGCACGTATGTTCTGAATATAATACAGTCAGCGTCAAATTCCTATTTATGTAGGAACAGCAAACATTCTGTAAATGAATTTTTCTTAATTGGTTTTCATCAAATTGATATATGGTCATGTTAACTAATCTGTCATCTATCGCTAAGCGGTACTTCTGGTTTATTCAATCTTTTCCAGTATATTTGAGCATGTATATACTTGATCCTTTTTAAAGTTTTGAAAGAAAAACAACATATGGGGAAAAAAAGGAGGATTATATTTGCATGGCACCAATTTGAATACTTAATTTAACTCCTTTGCCCAAGACCATGGGTCTTGTGTGGCATTTCTGCCCCCTGATTTCTGGTCCCATTTTTTTCTGTACTAAGAAAATAAACATCTGTATCATTATTTAGTAAATACATAATTTGGCAACTCAGTGTGAAGGAATACTCTAAATTTATGTCAAGAAAAATATTGCTTTAAAAAGTTTCAGTCAATGAACAGGTTCACCTGCTTAAAAGTAGCACGTAACTAAGTGTATATGAAATAAACATTGCTGTAGGGCATATGAACATCCAAAGGCATAAGTTTATCCTGTAAATGTTAGAATCTGTGACCTTGGTGCACTGTTCCCCAAAAAATGGTTTCACAATATCCAATGTTGGGAACACAATATATGGTAGAAGTACTGATGAAACTTATGTAAAATGCCAAGACTCTCTAAGCTGCTTCTGGCTCCCTGGTCAGCAAAAACAAACATATATTTGCAAGGCTGGATTGAATCAGAGGACCTGAGCTCACTCGGCAGTGACCTTCACGAAAAGGTATGGAGGAAGTACTCTATGCATAGCCTACCTTTACTGGGTAAAGATATTTTTGGGATTTTTTCAGGCTCCTAGGAAATACAATATACTGAAAATCATAATATTGTTTGGGGAATAAAAAATTAATATAGTGATGGGGCACAGTCATTGTATTAATTGGAATTGTTTATGCAAACAAGTAGGCAATAACAGCAAGCTAAAATTTGCAATCTTTGGGACATACTGTTGAAAGGAGCTACAATCACAGATTGAAGATGGTAATGACTCACATTTTTCTGTTTACCACAGTTAATTAAGTTAGATTCAGTGGTGATACTGTTTAACTGCAGCTCAGTCAGAAGAGCTTGTATTGGTCAAGTTAATCAAAGTCATTACTTTATTCATTACTTGACTGGCAGATAATGATTTGCAGCTCTAGTAACTCCCAGCAAAATCTGGAGCTAATGTAAAGGACCAGGAAAAAGGTTCTCACTAGATCAACTGCTAAACAGTTCTCACACACTAATGCTTATATCCATATTGCACAAATTATTTTACTTTATACAATGCAAAGAATGCTTGTATAAAAATAAAATCCTAAACAAGCTAGTTTGCACCTTGGTTCAGTAATAAACATTTATATGTCTAGTTTAGTAATACATATAGTTTAGTTGTAAAAAAACCATATATTATATAACCTATATATAGATACAGGCTTTTTTGGTGACCTGGGAGCCAGAAGCAGCTTGGAGGGTCTTGAAATTTTAGATAAGTTTTATCAGTATTTCTACAATATATTGTGTTCCCAACACTGGATGTTGGGAAAACATTTCTGGAGGGAAACTGCCTTTTGGCTGAGGAATACAGCTTTATCAGAAATGCAACATATGTGTTCAATTATGTTATTATCTTGATAGCTGTGACATCACCTGAAGTCACTCATCAGGTGCCCTAAATATTCCAAGAAATTAAATACCTTGTAATGACCATTGTAATTTTTTTTGTTAAACAAACATAGCGTACCCTTTATAGCAAGCATATGAAAGGAGGTGAAATGGGTTGTTCTAACAGACTGAAATGGAAGTCATGTTACTAAGTCAGGTTCAGAAAACATCTCTCATATATTACTTTTTATTTCACCATTTGGGGTTTTTTTTCAGCTGGAAGAATCGGCTATTGGAGTTTATCCAGATTTGCAGGGTAAAATAATTCTAGTCATCTTGAAATTTCTTCTCAACAAAATTACTATCTTTCGGGAAATGTTACCCAGTTATGATTATTTTCATAACACTTCTTACCTGAAACAAAAAAAAAAAGCGAATGTGTCCCACTACCAGTTCTCAGAGCTCTGTAACAAAGAGGTGAAGTGACTTGCTAGAGTTAATAGCCAAGGATAAAATTAAGGGTAGAGTGCAAAAGGAGAACTTCATTCCAGCTCTGACCGCTTTGCACATCAGTGCAAAGAGCTCTAAAAGCCCTGAATCTAAATAGGCCACAATTTCTCTAGNCATCATTTGTAATCACCATGTTGAGTTAAATAATGTAATAGGAAGCAAAGTTCATTCACAGTATATTTTATTTACATGATGCTAATGGAGAAATTATTCATGTTGTAAGCCTTGTCACAGAAGTGACTCACTGCAGAACCATGAACCCATTCTTGGACCTGTTTTCATCCTTTTCTGATTCCCCCTGCCCCCCTGCAGTANGGGGTAGGGTAGGGGGGAACCCAAAAAACCCAATTCTCACATTTGGTAGGAATCTCTTAACGGTTGTGGCATGGGGTGTATTGTGTTATGGATGGACATGGTAGGAGATTTAAAGGTGAGATACAGAGATTCCAGGCAGGACTTGGAAAAGATAATTTCGGTCATAAAAGCTGTTTGATTGTATGCATTATTTTAAAAAGTGAGGAAGTGATGCATGGCTATTAGAGATGGTATCTTTTCTATTTGACGAACAACTGATGTAGTTGGAGAAAACAGCAGTTCCTTGCTATACAAGCCACTCTTCAAATTGTTTAGCAAAGAAATGATGGTCTATACCATGCAAGTGGCAACTCTGCAGTCTTAGGCTGGGGTCACCTACTGTCGCCTGTATTCATTGCCTTTATCAGAGCCCCCTGTTGGAATTAATTTTTTTATGTGAAAGAAAAAAGGGAGGAATTTTTATGCCTGAATACCTCATGCAACTTGAGATGTCACAGGGTATCCAAGATATCTGCATAGGGCTGTCAGGTATAAAACAGGATTAGCACCTTCTGGAGAAGCAGCCGGAGATCAGGCACATAAAAGTGAGCCTTTTGGCACACTTAGTTACCTAAAATGGTAGGTAACTGAATCCTGAATTTCTTCAAAAAAAGCTGACAAATACTTAGCTATTTTGAAAGTAACCACAAAAATGCCTGAGGGTGTTGTGATAGTCTCCGTGTTTGGTGGTTGCTGAAAAATAGTGAGCTAGAACTTCATTTAGCTAGCTAATATGGGACACACAAATATATAATAAACTTAAATTTCCAATACAAATGTATACTATTATTTGAACAGCACATTCTAACACTGGGAAAGAGCCATCATCCTGACAAAAATGTATCTGACAGTTTCCTCTATTTAATGATCGATAATGCTGTAAATATGTTTTCCTATATCAAAGGGAACACATCACCTGCTTTGCTTTGTAGCACTGTGAATGGCATTTAGTTTAAAGTTTTCTGTCTTTTGTAGCATTCTCAAGTGATTTAATTTGCTCATTTTTGCAGTGAGAGATGCTATCATGACAGAGAAAGTAATATACTTAAATGGCAGATTTCCTCTCATATTGAGGTCTCAACAGGGATTTTGGAAGATAGTTCCAAAATATTCTGTTTCATGTAAAATACCATCATTTGTAATCACCATGTTGAGTTAAATAATGTAATAGGAAGCAAAGTTCATTCACAGTATATTTTATTTANCAGCCGGAAAGCAGCCAAAGTCAAGGCAGATATATACACATATGTTGCTATTCCTCTAAGTTTACTGGAGCAATTCCTGATATACATTGTAAAACTGAGTGCAGAAGTAAGGCTACAACATACATAGGGCATGCTTTCAGTAAGTACAAGGTATTCTTTAGTGGAAAGAATGATGAAGGAAATCAACCCATTTGTTGATGGATAACTTCCTATACTCTGGGAGGAATTTCTAACAGCAGCTGAGTACCTGAATGGCCCCTTATTATGCTTGTAATTATAAACATAGGCACCTCATAAACCCTGTTTGTCTGCTATTGAATATAATATCTGTGATTGATTTATGACAATTTGTAGATTCAGAAAAAGTGATACTATGAACTAATTAATTTAAATTCGTGCAGCAATAAAAACGGAAGGCTGTTGTGTTTTAAGGTTTTATAACTGTCCTTTTCAGTAAAGCCTAATGTTTCAAAAGGCTCTGCTGTTCTGTAGAGTCCTCAGATGCGTGTTGGTCTTTCTGTATGTTTCAACATCCAACAGGAAGACAATTACCTAATGATTACCCAGCAATATTTATTCTTCTGTCTAAAAAGGAAATTTTAAATGTGATAAAGCTTTGTATTGATTTAGGACATTAATATTTTTTAAATTTTATTAAATGTTCTTTACTCTTAAAATATTCAAATAATATTTTTTTAGCATAAATGTGTGTGTTTGTTTTCTGAGATGTTAAATATCTATACCACTCTGAAAAAAAAAAAAAAATCACATTTCTATTAAGATATGCTGAATGAGTGTCTCTGTTCCCAAGCAACGCCCTTCCCTGGTGTTTGCATTACTTCAGTCTGTTTCTAAGAGACAGTCATGTACATATTGATAGCAAGTACATGTATGACAATGTTTTTGCTAGTGTACTCATAAAATTTCACGTTTGTGATATGAAACCGCACTTTTCATTAAGCACATGGTGCATTCCTTTTCCTCTGATGTCCTTTGCAAAGGAAGTCCACCCAGAGGTAAACTGCTATTACGTGTACGTACACTATTATATACAGTGTATTAATTCTCTTTCCTTCCTTCCTCTTCATAGCATCCATTCTATACATCCTTTTGTCCTTCTACTTCTGTTTTCATCAATAATGTATGTCCAAATTATTC
>WAAD01018529.1:1296-15269 GCA_013389945.1 Fregata magnificens | reverse complement strand
AGAAGTGAGGGGAAAAAAAAATTTAAAAAATACTGATGTACCAACTTCATCCTGAAATACCTCAAAAAGCCAGAAATCTTAGTATAATTCTAAATATCAATACTGAAGCTACTTGGAAACTTTTGTCAAAATGTGTCTTAGTAAAAATCACAGATTAATTGAAACACAAGAAAGGTAAACAAATAACTCTCCAAAAGAACAAATAGCTCATGGGTTAAATAACTCATTTTCCAAAAACCATTTTCTGTGCAGTTTCCTGGGCTACAAGACTATGAGTTATTAGCTAGCTGAAAGTCTCTTTTGATTTCTCATAAGCATTTCTTAGAAGCATTTTTCATCACTAAATTAAATTATTTTTTAAATGTTGGTATATTCTGGTTGGTATTACCAGCCTAACTGTAATTACTGTATTGTGTCCTATATCCTTTCTATGATCACCTCGATTATTCAAATTTAATGTAAAAACTATACAATATTACAATAACACGTATTTAAAAGTTGAAAAAAAAAAGATACAGTAACATCCTTTTGAAGGGAGACTGCCTCCACGCAATACTATTAACAGGCTGCATGCAGGAATCACTTTCCTTAAACATTAGAGCTCTTAGCAATTCTTTTGTTGCCACGCCAATAGGACCTGAACCCTATGTTGCTCAATTTTCCAAGTCCACAAAAATTTAACTAATTTTAGAAGAAATGATCAGGAGGGAGAAGCAGATAAGTTCTCTATTTAAATACCACTGTGAAAGTCTTTTACCATTTCTCCTTCTAATTACTTTTTTTTCCTCTCCATTAAGCAGTAGGTGTCTGGAGCCTTACCAGAGGAGAGGGAATCTGGGTATTGCAAAGTTATGTCTACAAAGTAAAAAACAGTTCATGTGAGGATACCTACCTTCTTATCACAACCAACTATTATAGGGATACCAGTGCATTAGCACAGCTACTCATAACTGTCCAGTTTTACTGGGCTATCAGACATAGCTTAAGAAAAGCAGCTGTAAACATATGTGTAGCTACAGATTTTGCAATACAGATAGTAGAACTGATACAGAATGTTACACAAGCAATCCCATATTTCAGAAAACCTAACTGATTAATCTGACTGTCAGACAATTACTTTAACCACAAGAATTTGTCTTAGCTAGAGCAATATAGGGGAAAGCAGAAATTTCTGAGGCTCAGAATAGCTTTCCTGTGCCCAGAGTCTTAAGCAACAAAATTAACAACGCAAGCATTTCTTCCAGGAATGGCAACTTGCTTTCAGGTTGAAAAATTAGCTTTGAACACCATGCAGTAACTGTGGCACCTACCAAAATAGTACGATGGTCACTGTAATTGAGCTTCCAGAAAACCTCCATGTAGCTTTTCATGAATCCTGCTCTACAAAAGAATCATGAAGACTATTGTGATGTTGCAGCAGCTAATACAAACACTATTGGACCTTGAGGTTCCTTTTATCCTTTTCTCTTTGTCGTCGTTTCTCAGAGCCACTGGATATATCTCCTATTCAGACAGCATAATTCCTTTAGCACCCTCAAAAACTGTCTATGAACTACCAAGACCATTCCTTACAGTCAGGGAGAAAACTAATATGATTAAGTGTTACAGGGCATTTCATATAACTAACGCATTTCTCACCATGTGTCAGAAATGCCTTAATAAAAATTCTAAAATATATTTCATCCTGTCATTTTCCTCACTGCACAGCACCCAGTACTGTTTGAGAAATCTTCTTTAATGTCTGCAATCCACAGACTATAATAAGTACCCACATTTCATCCATCTAATTCTCTCTTTAAATTTATAGCTCTCAGAAAACATTCACTGATTCTTCCAATTCAGACAATTACTGCTATTTTTATTCTTTAGATTGGGTGAGGAATGAGTACTTGCCATTGTGTTGAAATTGCATTAGATGGACATGTTGAATCGGTCACTTCTTCCTTTGTCTGCCAACTACAATAGGTGTCATGGAAGCTTTCCCCTATTTTAATACCACACCAAGATAAATTTAAATTATTGCATACTACCAACACACACAGCATCTTGTTCCTTATCCTCAGAAAGACTGAAGTCCTTTAAACTACTGATCAAGAGTGAAGACCAAGAAATGAAACGTACAACATAGTCGGTAACAATAGTTGATTCAAAAAAAGCTGAGTTCCAGTTAAAATGGAAAAACAAATTCTACTTCTGCCAAAAATCACATTTTAGTCTCACATCTCATTTTGTTGATCAATGTCTTGGGTCACAGTTTGAACGTGGAAAAGGAGAAGACTATTCAGAACCTGTTCAGGCCTGATTTCTTAGATTTAGCCTAATATTTTGTTTCTCTTCCTATCATAGAGACATGTTTTCTGAAAGTGTCACAGACAGCCAGCTCATATCAGCTGCACTATAAAGGAGAACGCTATAAGGTATACTTTGGAGCTATCTGGCTTCGTGTCACAGTCCCCAGGTTCTTTTAGGCCATCCTGTCCCAGATCACTTTTTTTTTTTTCTTAATATCAGTGTCAACAAAAAAACTGGCTGTCAGGACGAATTTATTCTAAAATGTTACCTACTCACAGAATCATACAATAGTTCAGGTTGGAAAGGACCTCTGGAGATGACCCAGTCCAACCTCCCTGCTCAAAGCAGCGTCAGTTAGATCAAGTTACTCAGGACCCTATCCAGCTGCATTTTGGATAGCTTCTCTGGGCATCTGGGCAACAATCTCTCCGGGCAACCTGTTCCAGTGTCTGCCCCCCCCCCCCCCCCCAGTAAATACAGAATTCACAGTACTTATATATTCAAAACACAATAAATCCAAAGAAAAGGCAATACAAAAATTAAAGCTAGGATTTTTCTCATCTTAAGGTGAGACACTAACATGCCTTTTCAAAAACTGATCCATAGTGAGGTGTGCATACCATGAGACAAATATCTTACTGAATCACAGGACTTTTATGCAAGTTTCTGTTGCTGCCCATTTGTGCTATAATATAACCATCAGGGAACAGTTTTTGTAACAGCTTCTATGAATGGCAACTCCTCTCTCTGTTCAGAGGATAATGTTTTTTAATTATTTTTTTATTCTATGAAGTCGAAGGAGAAAATAAGACAAAGGAAAGTATTTTAATAAACCTAAGTCCTGTAGAAACAAATCATAAAGAACCTGACCCAAAACAGAACAGACATTAAAATTCAAGAATGATCTCTGCTAGTATCACAGAGATTCTGACTTTAGAAATGACTATAGATTTGTATAGCTAAAAATTTCTTTATTAAGATTTATGTTACTATTTGTAAATCTCTTGCAGTATCTCTACATATGCTTTAGGATTTGTAAACCTATTATAGGATTTACAATTCAACTTTTCATCTTACAAAGCGAGCAAAAGATGTAACTAAATCCTATATTAAAGCACTGATTCCTAAATCAGGGCTTCAGAGTTCAGAATTACAGGTCCATTGTATAAATCAGAGGGTAAATCCAGATGTGTTTTGTCTAAAAAGAAGAAATTGCCAGAAACTCAAAAAATAAAACTGAAGCTGTAACTTCTACAAAACATTGTTGACCAGCTTAAGACTACTGCTTCTGCCTAAGTGTTTTAAGCACGCTTCCTTTCTATGCTTTGATACGTTCTACTAACAAACAAAAATTATTTAAAAAGCATGAGTAATGCCTAACAGTTATGAAATCTACTTTAAATCCATGGATGTTTTCCTCATTTGCATTCTGTTTTGGTTTTGTGTGGGTTTTTTTTTTTTTTTTTTTTTTTTTTTTGTGTTTTTTTTTTTTTTTTTTTTTTTTTTTTTTTTTTTTTTTTTTTAAGCCAGCAGTCAAGCTGCACGTCTAGGTTTCCTCCAGTATCCTGAAGCTCACAAGGTAAGCTTTCACTTCCACAAAGTAGAATGTGTGGTTCAGTTCTCTCAGAGTACACAAAATATTGCTGAAAATCCCTTGCAGTCCTAGATTAAACTAGGCTTGGCAGAAATCGCACAGTGGACTAGTTGAAAGACTGCTGATGCTTGGAAATCAAGGAAAAAAAACCCAAAACCCTAGGCGTTTTAAAACATGAGTAGGCCAGCTGTTCTAGAATTAGTCTTCTTGTTATGAGCATTATACCAGAAAGGAATAGATTATCACCACGTGTCAGTTTTAGCTGATATCTGTTATAACAGAAAAATTTACCTCCCAAGTAGGCAGCACAAGCATTTGTTCATTACGTATTTTGTAAAGGGTGGTCCCTATAGCACAACATTTTAAATAAGTATGCAAATCACTATATCACTATTCTAAAAGATCTGTGACTTCAACGTGGTTTTAAATAACCCAAGAGGCTTCACACTTTTTTTTCACTAACTCAACAGACCCACCTGTCAGCTATGTAAAATTAGCATATAAGAGGTATTGGAAGTTACACACATTTGGTGCATATACTTGTCCTAATTGAAATTGAAACAGTTATCAAAGTTTCAAAGGTTTATTCAAGTCATTCTCATAGCCTAGTTTTGCACATGAAAAACATGTCAGATAACAAAAGCACCTGGCAACAAACTGTCTCTCATTCTGGCATTGTACCCATCACACAGCAAATATTGACTGGCATCACTGCATACAGGACTACTCCAAAAGCACTGAAGAAAGAAGCTTTCTAAGCTGTGACTGCTTCCTTGTTAAAGACATTCTCCCGCATTTATGAAATTCTCTTGTACTGCACAGCTGGCACCTGGCCATCTCTACCCCCAGATACTTTTCCCAGTGCTATCCCTTTCCCAAAATGAAGCTCCATGCTTTCACAGAACAAGCATCACAGCATTTTAAATAGTTTTAGTAGAGGAGAGGAGAGAACAGCTTTGCATCAAAACTGATGCAGTCTCTTACATAAAGGAGTCTTGCAACTTTTTACCAGTAACAGTACGTGAATCTAAACATACCTTAACACAAAGGAGTCACTATGTCCGCAGTCATATTAAGCATACTTAGGCAATATGTCTACAGTGGTTTATAACATCACACCTCAAGACCATCCAGTGGAGGTTAACCAGGCAGAGGAAGCTCCTCTTATCCATGGAACACCACTGGACACGGTGCCCCACTTCCCTGCCCCAAATGCATTCTGTAAGGCTACATTCTGCCATACCTAAGAATCCCCATCTACCACTATCCTTCAGTATCCAAACTGCAGTAACAAGCATAGCTGGTGATACTGAGAAGCATGATGGAGGGAACAAATAGCTTAAGAGAGCACTAGAGGAAGATGTAAATTCACCCATCAGGGCAAGCCCTCATGGGCTGGGAACCCCGAGTGAGGACGGAACTCACGGATGTCATTGCGAGGTCATAAAAATCTTAGGAAATTCACGCTGATGGGAACACATTCATGAGGACACGACGAAAGCAAATATCACTCCTATCGCCTTCAAGAAGGAGGATCTGGGATCAGCCTTACCTTAGTCCCTGGGAAGGTGATGGAGCAAATAATCATGGAAATCATTTCCAAAAATATGGTGGACAAGAAGGTCATTGGGAGTGATATGGATGGACTTACAAAGGGGAAATCACATCTGAGCAACCTGATAGCCTTCTACAATGAGATGACTGGTAAGTTTGAAGAAGATACAAAACTGGGAGGAGTCACTGACAGACCAGATGGCTGTGCTGCCATTCAGAGGGACCTCAATAGCCTAGAGGAACGGACTGCCAGAAATCTCATGAAGTTCAACAAAGGGAAATGCAACGTCCTGCACGGGGAGGGATAAGGCCATGCACCAGTACCCCTTGGGGGACGGCTGGCTGGAACGCAGCTAGGCAGAAAAGGACCTGCCCGTCCTGGTGGACAACAAGTCGAGCATGAGGCAGCAACATGCCCTGGCAGCAAAGGTGGCCAACAGCATCTCGGGCTGCATTAGGAAGAACGTTGCCAGCAGGTCGAGGGAGCCGATTCTTCCCCTCCACTCGGCACTGGTGAAATGACACCTGGAGTGCCGGGTCCAGGTCTGGGCTCCCCCATACAGGAAAGACGTCAACATCGTGGAGCAAGTGCAGCAAAGGGCCATGAAGATGACTAGGGGATTGGAGCACCTGCCATATGAGAAGAGGCTGAGAGACGTGGGATCGTTTGTTCTTGAGCAGAGAAGGCTTGCGGGGATCCTATCCATGTGTGTAAATACTTGGTGGGCGTGTGGAAGAAGACGGAGCCAGTTTCTTCTCCAGTGGTATTCAGGGAATGGGGGAGGGGCAACAGGCACAAACTGAAATACAGGCAATTCCCCTTAAGCATAAGGAAAGCTATTTTACGGTGAGGGTGGTCAAGCGCTGGAAGAGGTTGCCCAGAGAGGTGGTGGGGTGTGCTTGGAGATGCTCAAAACCCAACTGGCCAATGTCCTGGGCAACCTGCTCTAGTTGACTCTGCTTTGAGGAGGTGGCTTGTCCTTCAGCGATCTCCACAGGTCCCTTCCAAGCTCAACTGGTCTGTGATTCTTTTCTCCTGTGCTAAGGGCTGTAATCCCTTTACTGACATCAGTATCAGAGACATCCCAGTCACCTCACGATACACTGTGCTCTGGAGCGCCCTGGCACTGAAATCATACCCCCAATACGTTTAGACAGTTTTGACCACATTTGTTGTACACATACTGTTTACCCTGTTGCCTCACAAGCTTCCTTCACCACTCATGTTGTCCTTAGCCAACCAACTAAACCATCACAACAGCTTCTCTCTTCATCCCTACCCTGCCTCAGTCCCCCTGGGTAGAGCATTCTGCTCTCTGTGAAGGGACAGAAAACAGTGCAAGTCTGAAAAAAACATCTGAAAAGTACAAGCAAAATGCTGCTGAAAATTAGCCAAACCCAAACTGTGATGAATTACTTATGTCTTTCAGTGTTCTGCAGAACTGTACTATATAATATGATCGTACTCATTTATGTACCAAAAAAGTATTTTCCACATCTCCATTCTAAGATGATTAGGTTTTCTTCTGGGGGAGTTTCTACCTGTCTGAAAGTAGGAAGAGGTACTATTATCTTTTTTATGCAGCTGCTGAATATGGTAAGCAGTGGGCTGGAACAGAGATCAAGCTGAATTAAAGATGGTTTGGTTTATTCTGGCTTGCAGTATTCAAACTGCACGAGAAAAAAATCAATTATAAAACTAATTACATCTTTAATTGCTTAAACAATCAGCCAGCTGACTATATGGTGCTCTTGATACCATACAGGTGCACTTGCAGGTGTTAACTCTGCAATGCGTAAGAGTTACATTGTAGTATCCCAACTTGTGCACAGGAGTGCTAGGAGGATAAAATACCGTTGCATTACATACGTGCACAAATATATGGGTTATTTAGCTAAAGTTAACCAAGCTTTATTAGCAAATACAATTCCTTTATTTATACATGTATAGCTACTATCTGCTCTATCTTCCTGTGAGGGGTACCTAAACTGCTTTACAATCATTCTGGCTCTGACATTTTTCCCTTTAGCTTCTATACGGCCAAAATTATTGGTTGAATCTGACCAAAATTTGTACTTGGCTGTATTTCTGATAATTCCAGCAGCATTAATAATCAGTATCACCTACCAGAAACACCTGCCTTTTACTCTGAGGTGTCATCTCAGCAGTACACTTGAGTAAAACAGAGTCATCTCCAAAACAAGTATTTGCTTTGTATGTACAAAATAAGACACAACTAATAGTGATTTGGGCCCATTATGTTCAAAATGTTCAATCATTTAACCCTTTTGTCTCTTCCCTGTATTTCATCAACTTTTAAATAGAAGGGAAAAGTTCAATTTTTTTTAAATTTAAAAAGGAAATGAATGGCTTGTTAAAAACCCCTTTCTGTGTACAAAACTAAACACTAAATTCAGCCTAAATTCACAAATATATTCTGCCTCCGAGCATTTCTTTTACACAAATTTAACTCTTCACTGAAAAATTAACAGCCAGTTTTAAATCTAAGCTGCCTGAACAGTCATATTGAGAGAGAATCTTTTAAATCGTGACAAGTATCATTTTTCAGAATGTACAATATATCACCTGAAATGGAAGATGGTGATAATTAGACTCGACTATTAGAAACACAGGAAGAATAGGCCTAGGACACTGAGGTTGTTTTACTGTAATACTATACCCAGAGCTTTGGAGCCTTCAAAAAGAAGTCCACTCAGAAGGTAACTACCTACTGTCCTAAGCCCTTTCTGGATGCCTAAACACCAGCTGTTGCTTGCTTGCTTGCAGCGGGGAGGCGTCATCACCAACTTGGTATCGGTCTAAGCGGCTGTTTCACTTGCAGTGAACAAAGAAATGTGTTTACAGGCTGCAATTAGCAAAAACCTGGAAATGACTGTATTGGTTTGCTATTTCTATGCACGTTTTTGCTATAAACTCAGATTTCATGTACAAATACTGCTAAACTTTCCTGCGTATCTGCTAGACACTGCTGGATGAAAAAATTTCAAGTAACATTAGCTTAATTGGGTTCTGAAAGAAAACAACCCCCACCTGAAACACAATGAAGCCACTGGAAAAGGCTGTGAAAGATACAGGATTACAAGAAACCACAGTAATGTGCAGAGAAGGGCATTAAGTAGCAAAAGACTGGCAACAGAGCAAGTGGTCCATAAAATTGGCCTCTAGCTGACAGTTCAGAGCTTAGCTGGTTCTTAAAATGGATCATTATATATTGCTATGTGAGCAAATGCACAACTCTTCATCCCTCCACCTCTGCAAAAAAAAGTAATTCCTTTCCTCATCCATACACATAAATCTAGTAAAATAGTTCCTCAATATCCTGTCTTGGGTCTCATCTGCTTCTTAACACCATTCCCATATACAGTCAGGAGTTGTATATGGGAGTACAAGGGAGTCTTCACAAAACTCCCCGAGGCTATAAAAGCAGCTCCCCGTCCCAGATTCTCAGCCCATGCAAAGACAATTGATTTCAGCTAGACTCTGCAGGCACCCATGCTTTTCTAGTAGCAGATTCCAATACACCAGCTAGACTTACCGCCGTACAGTGATGTTTGCTGTTTCGTGAGCGCATAACAAATTAGCTCACTCGCACAAATTATGTTGAGCTGAAATATCACGTCAGTAAAGCTATGGCAGGATTATTTTCAATCATGAGTGCACAAAAGATTTAAATATGCTAAACTCACTTGTGAGTTGAGTAGCTTCAAAAATTTAATCTGGACACCATTTAAAATGCTATTTTTGCCAGATGAGAGATAAAGTGGCTTCACTGGAAAACATTCTGTAGGCAGTCAAGGCTGTTTAGTGGTTTGAAAGTGTCCGAAATGTCAAAAATACTGAGGAGTCCTCTCCAACTTCTAAGCTGTCAGGAAGTATTTAGGCAGTATGATTTCCACTGAACTAATTCTGCAGCATAGGAAGCATTGATCTGTTGTTTTTCAAATAATTTGGTGTTTACCACTTGTACATTCCAATACTCGCTTAAATTGACTTTTTTTATAATTTTCTGTTTGAAATTCAGAAAAGTTTTGACCATATGGTTCAGTACGACATCTGCAAGAGTCAAATGATACAAACATTGCTAGCAAGCTACTGCAGCACCCTTGGCAGTAATTTCTCTCCTCCTCTTCTAATACTCTAATTGATAAAACCACTGCATTTTCAATTTAAATTTGGTTCCTTCCCCTAAGATAAAATTATAGGCAGCTTAACAGAAGATAAAATGATATCTCATATACAATACAGAGGTCCACACACTCAAACCTGTAAGCCTAAAAATATCTTGATGTCCAACTGATTTTCTCAGTTTTAAACACATGCAACACCAATTGAAAGCCAGACAGGAGGAAAAACTAAAAACTGCAACACCCAAAAACTCAGAGCATGTAATTTGGCACTTACATACAAATTTAGTTGCTTTATTGTATCCTGTGAAAACTGAAGAGGCAGATCATGGATTCAGACACCTTTTGAGCCCGTAGAACTACAGGTATTATTGAAAATCTGCTGAAATTATTACTTACTGTGCTCACTATTCAAAAGCCAGTCTTTTCTAAAGATTTACCTCTCTGTTGTATTAGCACAGATTTTTTTCATACAGAAAATAACACAGTGTATCAGAGCAGTGTAGTTGGTAATGATAAAGTGTGGGGTTTTTTTATGGCAACCACTAAAATTATGTCATAAGTAAAAAATAAAATGATCAAGAGTATATGTAAACATACATACACCCCCTCCCCAAATTAAAATATGGCCCTGTCAACTTCTCTTTCTCCCCAGATTCATTCTGCCCTTAAGGAAAATAAAACAAAGCAAAAAAAAAAACCCCAGAAGCCTGAATGTGGACTGTCATTTTACACTGAGGTATCTTTGTACTTCATTTATCTGATGCTATTAGCAGAAAGTAAACACAATTTTTTTTGGGGGGAAAAAAAAAATATTCCCAGGATCATTTCCACTGCTGCAAAGGTAAGCATAGAAAGAACTATCCTTGTAACTGTGTTTTGTTCTTTAAAACAACAGACAAACCAGGGCTGAGGACATCTTGTAAAAAGTCATGATGATTTATAACAAAACATTTTAGAACATACGCTGCCTATGCATGGTTAAAACTGTTACACAACGTTCTGTTTTCTAGTTCTGCTCAGCTGGTTGCTTCAGAGGAGTAAAATATCATGAAGTCAAGGACAGTAAGGACAAACTCAGATAAGAGGCAGGAAGCACATAAACATACAGAATCCCAGGGCCGACTAAAAATAAAGTAGGCATACGTTTCGATCGCAGCATGTACTTACTTACCCATATGCCAAGTAGTAGTAGTAGCAGTTCCTTGTGTTCACTGCAGAAGTACTGGCTAAGCACAGTTAAAGAATGAGACATGACTAAAGCGTAAATGCCATGGGCTTTTCATGATGCATATTTGGTGTTCTTCAACTCTTGCTGTAATTTTTCAAAACAAGGAGAACACAGTGTGGTGGGTTAACCCCGGCCAGCTTCCAGACACCTACCTAGCCGTGCTCTCACTCCCCCTACTCAACAGGATAGGGGGAGAAAATAAGATGGAAAAGCTCATGGGTCAAGACAAAGACAGGGAGATCACATATCAATTCCCATCATGGGCAAAACGGAGTCAACTATTGCCAGTTAACACAGATTTGGATAGTGAGAAACAAACCCAAAAAGATTAAAACCGCACCTTCGCCCTGCCTTTTTCCAGGCTCAGTTTCACTCCCTTGCCTGTCCTGCATTCTTGCCCTTTCTTAAATATGTTTTCAGAGGCACCGCCAAACTTTGTTGATCAGCTGAGCTGGGGCTTGCAGTGGATCAACAACTCACCAATTCCTCATCTTCCTTGTCCCTTCCTCTGAAATCAAATCCTGTTAGCAATGTTTGAGGAATGCTCATGTCAACTGCTCTGCCTGAATAACGTTCGCTGTTCACAATTCTAGGGACACTGTGCATTTCCCCGGTGTTACTGATTTTTCACCCAAATCCCTATGTTATGGCTCACATGACAATGACCTGAAGCATGGAGTACTTCCAAATATACCACTCTGCCTTACTGTTATAACCTCTGCGTAACAATTCTCTCAACCAACATTACACTTGAAATTCCAGCTGATAGCGTAAGATTCTATTTTACAGCTGTTATATTTCAGCATTTTTAAGCTCACAATATTTTCTATGATGCTGTCTGATTTCTTCATGAAATGATTTCTATTCCACCACTGCACAGATAGGGATTCTATTATGAGGTACCTTATCTCAGGGGCAGGGTTCTTAATGCTTATCACAATGCCATTTTTCTATTTACATACTAGGATTGACAAATAGGTTCTACCCATATTTTTGTTTACTGAGCCATTTCCTGTGTGGAAACAAATTTGATTTAAAATGGCTCTGAAGTATAGCAATGGAGAAATCTAATGTGTCTCTGCCATACAAAGGTAGGTGAAAGGAAGTGCAGCATTCAAAAAGTCAAAATGGAAAAAAAAAGTAGATGGGGGAAGTCATTCAAGTTTTATGCTATTCTTCTACACTTTATTTTCAGGATAATTTTTGCCACATAAGTCTCTTATCTCCCTTTCAAGCTTCTTAATCCCATACGTTTAATTCCTTGAGTCCCATCCACTGGCTCTGTGTCATTTCAAAACCAGGAAGATAGAAGAGAAATATTTCTAAAGAAAGAAAGAAAGATTTCTAAAAATGAAGGATACTAGTCTTTGGCAATCAGAATCAGGAAGACAGAACTGATGCTCAAAAAGGCTCATATGATTGTTTCAGGACTGATATGACATAGGATTGGGAGAGTCTTAAAAACAGAAGAATTAAGTTATCAAACAAAGCTGAGAAACCTTTACATAAGTGCTGTTGATTTCCCTTTCCACATGATTACTTTCTTCCCTTTATTAAACAGAGATGAAAAAAAAAAAATCATTCCACTCATAGATAGTAGGCATCTCAAACCCATCCTCAAGCTATTTCTGCACATTCTAAAATAATTGACAGGTAGAAGCGCAGCATTTAATCTTCATGAAACAGAAGATTTGAGCTAAAAGCTCATGAGAACGCCCAAGTTCTCTCTGAACTATTACATAAGCCCCATTTTAAAGTGTTGTCAGCTTTGAGAAGAGGTCTGTAAACGTTACCGTTTCCTGAAAATTTTTATTCTAGGAAAAAACTTGAAGCAGTCCAATACTCTGATGCCACAGAGAAATTTGTTTTCGGACTAAAAGAGTGTGAGAAACACAGGCAGCAGCATGAAAATACAAGTTTCCTACCTTTTATTCACCTAGTACAAGACTAACTTTGGATCTCCCATCTTACTAGGAGTTTTCCGGTAAACGGGAGAATGGTGGTAAAGCAGTCCCTAAGATTCTAATAGTAACAGTTCTTTTGGCAATGTGTGAAGTGCAGATGGTATCAAAGACATGCCAATAACTTAAGCAGGAGCTTCCAATAAAATCTCTTGTAATGCATGTTATACTCTGTGAATCAAAGCGATAGGAGCAACCCTGGGTATCTGGCACTTTTACTCTACATGTACTCAGTTTAACTACCTTATATACAAGCGCATCCCTCAGGCAAAAGTCTGCACTTCAGATGTATTTGTATTTGTCCCAGGCATAAGTTACCTCTAACCAAATTGATTCACAGTCTCCAGAGAAGAAAATCATCAACAGAAGCACAGAAACTACTTCCATCTGATCTACCTTCCGGTGACAGCACCGTAAAAAAGAGTTTCCTCAAGTGTTCCTTTGAGCTCTTTCCAGCTCATCATTGCATTCAATGACCAAAATATAAACGATTTCAGGAACCCGATAGCCTATTCCTGCTTATGAATGTTGCTCAGAGATTTAAAACCACAGACAAGCCACACTAAGGGTTCTAGTAGAAACCATCAATGTACTTATAAGGGTATCACCATTTTCCATATAATTAAGCTTCTTTTTCTCAAACAGGAGATTGGAATGCACGCTGTCAATGAGATCATTTACTGACAGAAAACCAACACATAAGGTTTAGACACTGAAGTGGCATTTTCATGTTGGTGTATCTGTTTTAATTAGCTTTCTTTTCATGTAGGGTAAATAAAACATTAAGGAGTCAGCCAGACAGATAAACGACAAACTGTTTTTCAAATAGCTCCATGAAATGAGCAAGAATAAAGCCTGAAGAGTGTTATATTTACCTCTGTAGCTCCCAGGGCACTTTTAAGAACACTGGGTCAGGTACACTGAGACACTAAGAAAATGTGCAATTTCTTTCCCACTGAGCTGTCAAGGCATTCATGCTGTGAATAGCTAACACCCTTCTTTGACAACCGGGCAAACATTTCTATTTTCTGCCATTCTAGTCATGAAGTATCTCAGCGTTGCCTCAGTTGACTTAGTGCCAATTCAAGTCAGACTTTAGATGCCTGAGCTAGTAACTAGACCAAATATTCTTGATGAAGTCTTGTCACAAACTCATAGACTGCTGCTTAATACATTTCCAAATAGTTAGATAGTA